>MU388991.1:0-61503 GCA_022578795.1 Xylariaceae sp. FL0255 | reverse complement strand
ATAATATTATAAATAATAATTTAAATTAATAAATTAATAATAAATTAAAAAAAAAAAAATTAAATTAAATTTTAATAAATATTAAATTATTAAAATAATTTAAATTTTTTATTTAATTATTTATTTATTAATAAAAAACTTAATAAATATTAATAAATATTATAATTATTATTAATTATAATAAAATAAAATAATTTATTTTTTATAATTAATAAAAAATTTAATTTTTTATAAAAAAATTTTTTTTTTTAATTTTATAGCTATTTTATTAATTTTATTTTTTATTAAAAGTAATATTTTTAGCTATATTTAAGTTATATTTTTTCTAATTTATGACTTAGACCCGCTTGCGCTTTGTTCCCCCCCCCCCCCCCCCCCTGTTTAGGAGCTCAGCCACGCCTCGTAAGGGCGCACGCTGTCAGATATAAGCGATATCACTTGATGATTTAATTGAGTATATCATCTTGTGTTGTCCTTTTCATGAGGAGCCTGCGCGCCACCTGTTTTATGCGGTGGAGTAGCTCATCTCACTCATCTCCATAGAGTAACTCGTTTACATGCATGTTTCCATATTCTTATATCTGACACACGCCAGGGGGTCTGAGGTTCTGAGATAACTGCAATGATAACCGTAGCAATGATCATCAGCCGACACTCACGGTCCTTGACCACATACCCAATCCCGACACGCATCGTTTCATTCGCCACACCCTCGTGCCTCCTCATTATGCGCCGTAGGACTCTATTGTAGCAGTCCTCCGAGATGCGTACTATACCCGTAAGCATCTGTGAAGTGGTGTATGATTGATGAAGAGTTGGCTAAGCCGCAGGTTCTGCCTGGTGTACCATCCATGCTATTTTACACGTGCGGGAGTACATTGTGTACATTGTAATCCGTACGCATCGTGTAATCGGAAAATTCTTGAGGGGAAATTCAACTGTTGCCACCTGTTTTGCCGACTCAAATACTGTAAGTACTTGCCGTGCGGATTAGTGACAGTAGGTACCTACCTACATGTACCTATTTGGTAAGGCGCCGGCATAGCTCCAGTACCTCAGGTGCTCCGTACCCATCTCAAAATTGAGCTGCCAATCTCATTGGGTATGGCACAAAATACTGAGGGAGGGACTGATTGGCTTCCAATTCCTTGGCAGGTTCTGAAGCAGGTATTCCATGACGTACATACTTCGTATGGAAAAAGACACCGTAGCCCGGAGATCTACAGGTTTATCCCTGAAATAATGGCACATTCCGCAGTAGAGAATTACAACGGCATGGTTCCGCCTATCTACGTGAAATATCTATTATATAATTACCTACGACGCAAAAAAAATTTAGGTTTTTTTAAAATTATTACTAGAATTGATTTAAAAATTGAAGCGATTTATTATAAATTCTTAAATTTTTATAGTTATTTTAGAATTATTAAAAAGACATGATTATGGGCTGTTGAAGGTAGTTTTGCTGTGGAGAAAATGACATTATTACAGGGGTAAACCTGTACACCTCTATTCCAGGTTGGGACTTATGTGGTGGCGCGCGCCTCAAATACCCCCAAAAAGGTACCAGAGGGCTGCACATTTTACCCAAACCCATCAATGCGATGTATTGAAGGTTGCAATGCTATCCGCATCTGAACCAGCCCTCTAATGGAAGGATTTTGCTACGAAGGCAGGCTACGATGCCAGAGCCTCGTAATGTCGGTGTCATGTCTACCTATGTGTATCCTGGACTGCTTGATTTCATTCGAACCGCGTTGGGACTGACCTTTCCAACTTGAATAACCATCATCCCGAAGTTTTCTGTCAAACACTTTCTCGGGGCTGAGCCACTGCCCATCTCGACAGACAAAACCCCACGGCGTAGATTTGTACGCCATTCACTTTTGACTGGCCTAAGATGAACGAACGGCGGCGCGAGCAGAATCGCGAGGCGCAACGCAGATTTCGCGGTGAGTCTACTTGGGCTTGAAACAAGTCTGCCACTGATGCCATCTATATAGAAAGACAACAGAAAAGATCTGCCAACGATTCGCACATTCTTCCCTTTCTCCAGGAGAGTGGAAACGACCAGCACCTGGTCCTCACCCCAGCCAGCATTGGCGAGAATGGCGAGATCGGCTACCCGGACTCAGCTGGAGACCCGACCCCGGATCTGCCTGCCGACCACAGTGCTACTTTATTCACGCCAAACCCTCTCCTCGACAACAGCAATTTCCTTTTCTCAGACCAGATCTTCTCAGCGGCCCTGGGTACTCCTATGTCGATGAGTTTAGGCCTCGATTCACCAAACAAAGTTGATGGTGTCCTCGCCAACACAACATCACCACCAGAGCCGAACTCGCAAAGGAGAAAGGTTGGCCAATTGACCCCTTTGCATCTAGCAGCGCAGAAGGGCCGCTGCACCATAGGTCGTAGCCTGCTGCAGCACAGGGCAGACCCAAACATGAAGGACAGGAAAGGCTTTACACCCCTGCTTCATGCTACCATCCAGGGGCATGATGAAATGATCACTCTACGTAAGTTCCGCATGTACTCGTAGTACGTGCAACATGGAAGGAGTGCCACGGACTGCAGCTAATGATGGATCAGTTCTTGAGCACGGGGCTCATATTGAGTGCGTAGACAACAAAAGTCGTTCTGCACTTCACTTGGCGGTCATGCACCAGCGCCGCGACTCATTAAGAATCCTTCTGGAGCACTGTCGTGGCAATTTAGCGCTCATTGATGGCTATGACAAGAAAGGTAGAACCCCGCTCCATATTGCCATTGAAGCAGATTTCGATGCAGGTGTACGGACACTGCTACAGCACGGTGCCAATGTGCATTGCACAGCCCAAGACATGGATAGTGCCGATGATGGGTCTACCTGACAAGACTTTGATAAGGCATCTGTGGTGGTTTGCCGCCCTCGCCAACCTATCTTCATATTCTCATCATGTATAAGAGTGAGCTATAGCCCGCCAAGGTACAATACGGTACCTGGATGTACAGAGAGTACCTCGCGCCGTACAGGCAGCGGACGTTCGAGTCTTGACCGCGGAGCGATAATTCTCCTGACTAGCGCGTCCATTTGGGGCAGAGTTTATGACGGCATCAGTGTCTGCCTAAATGCTATTACTCTTCACTATAATTCGTGAATCAGTACAAACCTGTCTCGTTCGACCCTTACTCGATATCAGACAGGGCAGATTCTAAACCTGAAATTGACGAACTAAAGCTGACGCTATCTAACCTAATAATCTATTAGATCTCCTGACGGTAGAAAAAACGGGCACATAAACTGGAGGTTTTTTCAGGTACATGCAGATACAAGTAGGTTAGGTCAGAGGTAGGTATTAATACATATGGATACTTCGCTCGAGACACGAAGCAACGATGTTAATGATAAGGGCTGCCTTGATAAAAAGTCACGTAGAAGACAGAAGAACAAAAAAAGAACCTTGAATAAACTCGGGTTGAACTTAGGACAACTGACTGAGTGTATAAGCAAACGAGCAGTGAATACCACGGTCGCATGATCTACCTGCTATAATCTCAGCGGATGAAGCCCTGAAGCCCCTCACTGTAGCCCCACGGTTGCATTGTTTCAGCGACAGGCCCGACATACAGTATGCTCCCCCAACACATCCAATGTTTTAAGTGCTACAAAGAATGAGAAAAGCAACACACTTCTACCTACATGTAGAGAAGGGGAACTACCTACTTCAGATACATGTAGATACAAGGAGAAAAGCCCCGAACAAGAAACGTCGTGTTAGGGGGAAGGGTCAGCTTCCGGGCCTCGCATGTAAATCACCGTGTGTGGTCGTTCTGCCAACGTATATCGACCAGGCACCCGTACAGTACTGGGAGCACTAAAACAAACGGTCAACCCCTACTATTTCTATTGCCAAAATTCTACTACCACCATAACCACTGGCTGGTGATGGCCTCAATTGAAAGTATAAGACCAGCCCTCGAAGCAAGGAAATAGCCCCTAAGCTGAGGTACTTCGATTGCGGACTCGGATTTGAAGTTTTTTACTTCCTTTAGCCGGTTCAGGTATTATATAATCGCTGTTGGCGTCAATATCCCGAGCTCTTTCGGTGTCGTACAGTTCAAGAGATGGGCCCTGGCCATCGGATCCATCATAGACGTCCCATTTGGTAAAAATCGTGGCTAGGATAATTGACATTTCGCGACGCGCGAGTGTCATACTTTCGGTGGCCCCAACACTCAGTTAGCCACTCAAGACTCAGAGGAGAGAAAAGCTTTATTGAAATAGAGTGATCCAAAGTCAGCTCTTGTCTTACCCGACACAGTTTCTGGAACCCCGAGAAAATCCCAAGAAGTATCTTGCTAGCTTGGGATCATCAATCCATCTCTGGGGACGGTACTCGTACGCATCGGGTCCGAAACTATCGGGGTGCAGATGCATATCGAGTGGCGACATGCTCGTAACCGTCTTCGGCGGCACTGTATATGTCTGACCCGTCTTCCCGTCTGTATACAAGATGGAAGCCGTGGGCGATATACGGACCTGGCGGGACATGACCCCCGGATGAAGGCGCACAGCCTCCTGGATGATGGCTTGAAGATAGGGAAGGCTGTCGACCTGTGATATCTTGATGTTTTCCGGATCTGGAACAGCAGCGGAGAGCTCAGCCTTGAGCTTTCGTGTTTCCAAAGGGTTGGCAAGGAGGTGGTATAAGCAGCAAGTCAGTGTATGGGCTGGACAAACACGTTGATGGGTCAGCTCGGCTGCGAGCGTGGGTTTTTTCCGCCACTTTCAGTGATACTTACATGTCGTCCCTTCACCTGCGAATATGACGAGCTGGGCTTCACTCGCTAGCCTCTGATCTGTCTTTTCCCCCGGCGGAAGAGAGCTTTGGAGAATTCCATCGAAGATTGTGCCTTTGATGGGTTTCAAACTGGGCGATTCTCTGATGTTGCGCACCTTCTCAATCCACCACTAGCGAACATAGCGCATTGTTGTCAGTATCGGGCCAATTTTCCAATGTCATCTTGACAGGAAGGGGTGACTTACATTTTGTCGATCGCGCAGTGCGGACAAGCGCGGGACGAGTAGCTTGATCATCCAGGTCGGCATTCTCTGGGCATAGTATACAGCCCACGGGACCAACCCAAAGACGTGCGTCAGATAGAAAAAGACGTCTGTAGACTCAAAGAATGCCCGACCGAAATCAGGCTGCTGCATGAATCTAGAGCACTCGCCAAAGGCATACTCGGTGATGACGTCGCTTGCGCAGGCCCTGAATATCGGATGCATCTGTATGATCTCACCTACCTCGCCCGCACGCTCCATACGTGAGATTATTTGCGTCATGTACTTTTTCATAATCGGCTCTAGACGCCTGATGCTCCCAACTGAGAAGAAAGCATTGAGTGCATTTCGCCGTCTGCGATGAAGGTCGTGTTCTAGGGTAGAAACAATTGAATACGGCGCTGCGGCCGATGACGCCGTTAGTATGGGCGCCTGTCTCACAAACACGCTCTCTGGTATCCAGAAGACGATGGGGTCCCTTACTGCCGTTTCTTTGAGCAAACCAACTAGGTTTATCCGTCTTTCTTCCTGTCGCTGGGTATACGACATCAATGAAGTTTGGGTCGTTCCAGTGGACCTCGTTGGGTGTGACTCTCACGATGGGACCTTGCGAAGCAATTCAGTTCCCATCTTTGGAGAATCTTTTCGATTCAATTTAGCGGACTCCTACCGTATTGTCTATGCATCTGCGCGACGCGTTTGAAATACTGGCCACCGAGCACGATTTCATGATATGATTCGTACAAGTACGAAAGCGCTGAGCATTTTTACTTAGATACCAACATTGAAAACACTAGAGCATAAGTAAATTTGACGGGGTGGCTTACCAGCAAGCTTCGGTCCGGGTATAGCTGCAAGGGGTGATAGGTATACTATACCGGGACACAAGGAGCTTATTAATAATAAGTATGTCTATCATCGACGAGCATCGGAAAACTTGCATCGGTAGATAGAGAGCGCAATCTCGTAAGCCACGAAACTACCAATCGCACTATACCATGGGTTATCTATAGCATACCACAACAGGTCAACTTGGCTTCGCAGCAAGACTGCGCAAAAGTCCTGCGCAGAATATGCCAAGTGATGAATTAATTGCTGAAAATCCTGCATGTTCTGGGCACAATCGTCGAAGGAAAGGAACAACATTGGTCTTGATAAACACCAATCGTAGCAAAGAAGGGAAAGCGAAGCCATTCCTAGCTGCGCCGCGCTTTTACGTGGGAGAATCCAAGGGCATGAACCTGCCCGTGTGTCAACCATGCTCACCATGCGGCGACCCGCCACTCATTTCGGAAGACAGCCACTCGCTATGGATGCCAAAAATACAGGTTTTTGAACCAGCAGTCAGCAGGGTAATCACCTACCATTGGCTCCTGGTAATAGTGCATATGTGGTTACCGTCACCGGGGTCTCTCAGCAGGCAGCATATGCATGCTGATGTGCACTCGCCTCGGCGTGGCGTTCTAAAATCTAGCGTCCGTGCTTCCTTGAGTACAGTACCATGCATAAGCTGACATGTGGGAGCACTGTACTGGAGAACAAAGGGTCGAGCGGGGAGAACTTAGCAATGGCACAAGAAAGGAACGAAACCTCTTCAATGCTCAAAGCTCGACCCTATCCCCACGGAATCCGATGTACTGACCGCGAGACCACCATTGCGTCCCAGGAGCCGCTTGCTGTTGACAATGGCGAAAGATAGTCGGGAATTCCCAATCCAGCCCACCGTCGCCATAGACATGGTGTATTTCATATACTCGCAACTTTTCATCACCCCTGAACCCCCCAACCACTCCTTCGCCGACCAAACCATCGTCGTTACCGGCTCGAGCTCGGGCCTTGGCCTCGAGGCTGCACGATCCTACTATCGACTTGGTGCCGCCAAGATTATCCTCGCCGTCCGATCGCGCAACAAAGGCGAGGCAGCAAAAGAGAATATCGTCCGAAGTGTCAAGACACGGAGCGATGGCGCTAGCGTCTTGGAGCTCTGGGATTTCAATGCCAGCAGCTCCGAATCTGTTCTGGCTTTCGCCGAACGCCTCAAGACTCTGCCTCGTATCGATGTACTGTTGTTGAATGCTGGCGTAAACCAAACCGAGCTTCAGCTAGACGAGGGAATCGAGCGTACTATGCAGATCAACGTCTTGAATACGTTTTTACTAGGTCTAGCTGCGCTTCCCCGGCTGTCGGACACCAAGACTCGTTTTCCGGACTCCTCGCCCCATATCTCCATCACAGGGTCCGACGCCTACCACCTTACCAGGTTTGATGAAATCAATGAGCGAGATGTATTCGAGGCTTTCAACAACAAGGACACCTTCAACGGGCAAGCTAGGTTAGCTGTTCCTTCATTAATGTCAAGCGCATCATCTCCCATTTTAGAACTGACACATGTGGTTCGCAGATATCAAGGCAGCAAGCTTATTATACTGCTTGTTCACCAAGAAATCATCCGGCGGTTGGCCAAGCAGGAGACGAGCGCGCCTGGTGTTACTTTTAACGTCGTCAATCCTGGGCTCTGTGTTTCCAATATTGACCAGAAAGATGGCAAGTGGTCGCTAAGTGAGCGCATCGTTCATAAGCTCTTCTATCGGACGACGGAGGTGGGATCGCATACCCTTGTTCGCGCAACCTATGCTGGCCCGCAGACACACGGCAAATTTGTCGCCGATTGCAAGCCTATAGACCTCGCAGCGTGGATTGGCTCTGAAATGGGCAAGAAGGCTCAGATCAAGATGTATGAGCAGACTATGGCCATCCTCGAGAAGAGGAAGCCGGGCATTGCGGCCCAGCTCGAGTGATTAAGTTACAAGTATTTACAGCACATCGGACCGTCAATAAACCATTTGCCCCTCCTTGAAGTTGACAGGAACTTGTGTAGCCGTCCTGGACAAGCTGCTCTCCGAAAAGATGAGGCTATGTTCTCACATAGCCCGCTCATCTTCTAATCATTTTCGCCGCTTCTCACAGACCTGTCTGTTTTCCCCCTTTGAGTCTATTCCGCCCCATTCTCTAAATAAGACGGGAAAGGCTAGGTACTTCAAGTACCCCGGAAAACGCGGGAGCATCCGCAGTCCTGGCTTGGCAATACCAGCACCCATGTACTTACTCTCATTGGCTTCCAGGCCTTGTTATGGGGCAGGATACACTATCGTGCACGCCTGGCTATCGCCTAGACCGCTGTAGTCAATGGCGCGAAGTCGGGGGCGTAGACTTTACCGAAGACCAAGCCCTTTTCGGTGTGACTTATCATATCTTGGGTTAGCGTCAGCTTTTGCAGTGCGGGAGTAGGAGATAATTAAGTGGGCATGTGTGCCAACGACAGCTCAATTTCCCAAGTTGCCGGGCTCGCCTGGCACGAGTATTTGCATGCATAACTACCTGGTATGTACCTGGTACTGAAGGCAGACTTGGTTTGTATACATGTAGTTGTTTCCCGTCGTTATGGATAGCTGCCCGATCTCCATTTCTGCAATAGTACATGAATTATCGCCCACCCCTGAAGTACAGGTCAACAGGATGGTAAAGGTTAGCGCTGACCGCTAGACCTATAAAGGATAGATATTCAGAATATCTGTAGCGAGGCCCTGGTTTCCCATAATAAAGCCCTGGCCCAGTACTCGCCACAGCACTCGCCACATCTCCCGTCTAGGGCTCGGCTGGCTCTGCCCAGGCTGGGGGTGACGCGGGTGAGGCTATCGATCAACTTCTAGTGGCAGGTACTTGGCCGGGGGGGTTGTATGGAAATCTAGGGTCTCGCTACAGATATTCTGAATATCTATCCTTTATAGGTCTAGCGGTCAGCGCTAACCTTTACCATCCTGTTGACCTGTAAAAAGATGCGACCCACGGTGGGGTTAGATGCGGCAAAATCGAGGCTTCGAAGTATCACGGAGCCAGCGCTTTTAGAAGATAAAAAAGACTAGCAGGGGTAGAGAACTCAAGTCTACGGCGATAAGTCAGCTTTTGAGGCTTATACGGAGTAGGTACTGCGGAAATTGCGATAGGACGTGGCGGCAGTGCGTTGAGAGTAAAGGCTACAATGTATATTATACTTGAGGCAGACACGGAAGTTCATACATGTATATCGCCGCTCCGGGTTTCTTGCCGTGTGCCTAGGAGGGGTAATGAGGGGATCCCTGCACGCACATTGAAATATGGCTCGTAGACAAGTCCCTATCATCTATATTTAGTTGGGACATGTAGGTAGATATTAATCTAAAGGTGCCATGTGAAGCGGGAATGAAAACAACGTTTTGACCTTTAATCTACTGAACACAATCGGCCCGTGCCGATGTCATAACTCCATCTAACGTCATTACCCACCGCCGTCTCAGTCCAAAGCGTGTAGTCCGGGTCGTATCGGGCCTTGACACTAGCCAAGCGACGGTAGCTGGCTCCGAAATAGTCGGTCCTCCACTCGGGATTATCGTAGGTACCCTCATTGAGATATCCCCCGCCATGAGGCATGAGGCCGCGGAAGCGATCTTGGAAGCTGTTCACCTGAGCTTGCTGAGTGCGCAAAATGTTCCAGTCCGCGCTGGGCGAAAGCTCAAGACCCATATTGATCAGGAGCAGCGAGTCACGCCACGCCGGGTTGACCGAGTTAGCTGTGGCGTCTACCCCCAGGCGTTGGGTTTCCACGTTCATGCCCAGGAACACGAGAACTGCGTCGGAGTAGTCGTCGGTAATGCCGCGAATGATGTTGACCAGTTCCGACGCGTTCTGCCGGACTGTTTCCCTCGGTACCAAGCGGTTCCCCAACGTCTCGTTCACGGCATATGGTACAACACCCGTGAAATATTGGTAATGCTCGGCGAAGGTCGCGTGCGATGCTGTCTCGTTCAGGATGAGATCTAGCCCCAACGACGCAACCTCATCGAGGAACGGGCGCAGCGCAGCGTTCAGTTGTGCTGCTGTCTGGTCGGCGAGTGTCGCGTAGTTGAGGAAGAACAGCTCACTTGTGAAGGTGATGTCCGTTGCGAGCGTCGGATACTCCACATCGAGGACGAGCAGGTACCGTAACCAAGCCTCAGCAGCCGCCCAGAAGGCCGTGTCGTTTGTGTTCAAAAACATAAAGGCGCTGCCAGCGACGACGCTATCGGCATGTGCTTTCACCGTCATGGAGATGACGATGGCGTAGTTGCCGGAGCCACCACCGCTCAGAGCCCAATAGAGATCCGGGTTTTGCGTCGGCGAAGCCACCATGTGCTTCCCTTCTGTCGTGACGACCTCGAACTCCAGTGCACCGTCTGCTCCAAGTCCGTATGTACCGGACAGTGGTCCATGACCCCCACCCGAGAGCCATCCGGCGACACCGACAGTTGGACAGGACCCTGCAGCAACCCGTAAGCCGTATGCACTCGCTGCCTCAATGACATCCAGCCCCTGAACTCCTGCGCCAAGCTTTGCCGCGGGACCTGTGTATAAAGGACTTGTATAGTTCGAAAATGAGATGTTCTTGAGACCATGTGTCCACAGGGCTAACGATCCACGGCCCGAAGACCGGCCCAGCATGTCATGGCCCGTATTCTTAATGGTAAGCCTGACGTTGTGTTCCTTGACGAACGCCAAACCTGCTTGGACGTCACTAACTTCGGTGACGTTGATGGCGTAGGATGCCAAATTTCCGAGGGTGCAGGTGCCATTGGACCCTGGAAATGGGCTGCAGGTGTTGTTGAGCCAGTACGGAGACATGACGTTAACGGGACTCGCGAAACTATGCGAATACATTCTGTTAGATTCCCACTTGTCCCATCTTCTGTATTTCTGTGCAACTTTCGTGATCGAATCACACGCGCGATTTCGGGGGATCACTCACTATGGGTCTACCACGGACCACTCTTGTTGAAGAGCAGCACAAGCCGTATTGTTGATCCTCTGGCCATCATCGCTGTAGCAGACCTTTGCCAACGGCTTCGCGGCAATCAATCTACCTCCAATTGTCGTATTGAGCATGTTCCATGCTTCGTCGCTGGGCCACGCCTTGTCCCCAGGGAGTTGTCGGCAGCTTGAAGCCGCTTTGGCTTCAATCGTTGATACTGTACTTGCGGATGACCCGAATTCCCAATGCCCCTCAGAGCGACCGTATGGTACGCGAAGACTTGCAGATCCAAGCGACGATAATGTGAGGATGGCCACGGCCACTCTATGTGCTTTGAATATCTGTGAGGTCGACATCGTCGCTCAAGGGGCTTAGGTACTATCAAAATCATACAGTGACAACTATTTCGACTTGAAAAGAAGCTGGAGAATGTCTGATATCTTAAATCCAAAAAAAGTAGGGATATTGTCCCGTGAGTATCGCCACCCTCGACGGTAGGACACTGGTCAACGTGGTGTTTAGTGGCTAGAAGGAACAACACAAGCGAGCTGAATGACTCGCAGCCTCATCATCTTGATACTATCTTTAGTAAAGGCTCTCTGGCTGTGTTCGGCCCCTTTCTATCCACTTGGTTGATTTGTATTCCTGACTTGATCATGAACCATGCGGTGGGTGAATTAGCAACGTTGGTGCGTGTTTCATACCAAGCCACGAGCCTACTAAGCAATTCGCTAATAAGAAGCTCATGAATGATACGCGCACCTCCAGCCAGTCCTTCTAAAATAAGTAATTGTCAGACATGTAGGGATTAGAACCACGATTGAGAAAACTACATGTAGTTAATAATCATTCATAATCTCTACCATACAGTGATAGAGATCGCCTACCCAGTTAACGCCGACCATATCTACGTAAGCTAGTATATATGTAGTGTACTTTAGTACTAGCCATATGGCTTGATTAATTGATTGATTGATGGTCTTCAACGCCTAGGGGATAACGCATAGCGAAAGATCCAACCCCCATCAGGGTATAGGGCACGGCAAGCCGTATGGCGTGGGGGCCAATACTGGTCCTACGATGTTGATTAAGCAGACTATCGTTTGTGCATCTAGGACAGACGCATGACTAAAGATAGTGCTTCGGAAACTTCGTTTCAAGAGGAAATAAGATTTCACTGGTGGTGATAAAGCTTCGTTGTAATTGGTAATTAGAGGTCTACTGCTGCTGATGCGAATCCTCGCTGTTCTACAGTGTTCAAGGTGACATTCCCAATATGATAAGAGTAGTACCTAACTGTACAGGAGGTTGCTTTCATGATGCTAGAAATAGTTGACATCATCGAGATTATAAGCATGCGTGCTCGACAAATAAGCATGCATGCTCGGCAGATAAGCATGTGTGTTTGGCAATAAGCATGCGTGTTCGGCAAATAAGCATGCAGACTTGTGAATTAAGGTGCAGCCTCTCTAAATAAGCATGCGGCATCTGCAAATAAGCATGTAATCTATTCAATAATCAAGTTTTTGGGTGCGGAGTCCGGGCCATGTTGACAAATTTTACAGGAGCACTGTGAGGCGAATACGATGGGACTAACCAGGAGGTACCTACGTCTAGTACCGACATGGTATTCCTCTAGCCACCGAATGAACAGAAACAAACTCCACGGGTATCATGAACTGGAGGTAAAAGGCGGCAGAGAACAAACTCCGACCTTCATGACAGGCATTCATGTCACTCCTATCTGAGACATGATTGTCTTTCAAACATAGAGGCGGTAAAATGCGGCCAACACAGTATGGCGCTAGGAGCAAAGTGATCAGGCAATCTTTTCTTTACAAACAATAATACTCATTGGACTTGAGAATCATCAGCTGGACGAGGGACAAGCATACGACTGACTAAGATTTGTTCCGAAGTCCCCCAACCTGTTCATTTAAGAATATCGCCTTCCAAAACATCACGAATAAACTGTACAGTGGCAGCGACCATGTCGTCAGCTCCATCCCCTGACGTGACATTAATATGATCTTTTCCGTGGGCTAGGTACTCCCGTTTTGCCGCTGTGATTCTCCCCAGCGCCTCTCGCTGCTCCGTAGGGGATGAGATGTCATCGAACTCGGGAATGATCATCATCACCGGTGCCCGCAACATGTCCAGGTACTCAAGGGGTCGAAACATCGCAAGTTTGTGGTATGTCTGTAAGGAGATGCGGTCGCTGAAGTTTGGAGTCCCGCGTTGCGACGCCGCCTTCATGAGGTTATATACCTGAAGGCCGCCAGGCCCACCAGAGCCCCCAAAGCCTGCTAAATTGTCACCCTTGGGCGTGTACAGCGGTAACGAGTACGGGTCATTTCCTCGAAGCTGTGATACGCGGTCCTTAATGAGCTGGGTGTAGACCCGGTCTGCGCGTTCGGATTCAATATACCTAAAGAGCGGACACACCATCACGACAGCCTTTGGGCGTCGGTCGATGGCCGCTGCGGTCGCGCTTACTACGGCTCCGAATGATATACCCCAGAGCGCAATCTTCGTTGCATCGACGGTGGGCAGTCTCGACACATACGTATAAATATCGGATAGATCTTCTGCCATTTGCAATGGATCCAACAGATTGCGTGGTCGTCCACCGCTGGCGCCGACGCTTCGTGCGTCATATAGTAATACATTGAAGCCTTGGGTGTGGAACGAGCGCGCGATATCTGGCAGAGTCATCTCTTTCACGCAGTTGAACTGTCTCAAGAGTTATAAGGGTGTCGATAATGGTGAGACAGCAAGGTAATGACTGCATACGGGAAGGGGACTAGGCGGATACAAGAACAACGTACACCATGAGACATGACGATGGCCGGGGCAGGCGGCCCCTCGACAGGGTAGAAAAGCCCCGATATTGAAGTCCCATCGATTGTTTTGCATTCAACGAGACGATGCTGGTCGAAGGGGCCCATAGTGAGTGGGTGAGGTCGAGACGAGGATGATTGTTCTAGGAAGGATCAGAAGACTTCACAAGACCGAACGGCATCTGACCTTGCCACGAGTCATCAACATCTCCCATTTGCCTGATACAGCCCTTGCTCAGTTTAAATGTTATCTACCGAGTCTTCTGCGCGCTCTGCTGATGTTCTGTGACTACTTGAGAACACCGTCCCGAAGCGATCATGACTACCTTGGATAGATACATGTAGGTAATACTGCATGTAAGCAAGCACTGGAGCTATCACTGTATAATCGCTAGCACGTATCGTGGTGGCACTTTTTGGTACAGACTGCTGGCTTAGTGCTCCACTTTGGTTCTTATCACGACGACTAGGTAGGTAAGGTTCCACTCAAGCGATCCGACTGGCTAGCATTGCTGGTTCTCCAGCGACTGATTACCCAGCGAAAACTAGCATACATGCGCCGATGTTAGGGGGATACGACATGAAAAACCCCACGGAGATAGTAGGCATGCTTAGATACCCTTGCTTCATGCAGCGTGGGGTTTCCTTTGTCGGGCCGTATGTATTGTTTAACATCTTGAAGCTGGTGTCCATGTAGGGTTCAAAGGTTCAAGATAAATGGCCCCACCGGAAAAGGGCAGTGGTTTACATCAGATCAAAATGAAGTCTAGTTTATGCTCCCCCATCACGTAAATCCTGCGCCCCGACTCGTTGTTCTGCTGCCAGATAATTAGAGAAAACCTACCATGACCAAAATGCCATTCCAACAAGAGTCCGTAGCCGTTTTAGGCTTTTCGTGTAGACTTCCCGGGGATAATGACTCGCCTCAGAAGCTCTGGGAATTTCTCAAGAGAGGAGAAGTTGCTTCGAACCATGTCCCAGCGAGTCGCTTCAACATCAGTGGCCGTACGTTGCTTCCCTCAATTTGATCCTATCCGAACCATCCACCACATCGTGACTACTAACTCACAGGTCCAACCTTGTCCGCTTCTTAGACTATGATGGCTCTCACAAGCCCGGGACCATGCGCCCCCCTGGAGGCATGTTTCTTGGAGGTATCGATCTGGCTGAATTCGATGCCGGCTTTTTCGAAATCGCGGGAACAGAGGCCATTGCCATGGACCCGAATCAGCGCCAAATGCTAGAAGTTGTCGTAGAGGCTTTGGAGAATGCTGGACTCCCGCTGGAGAAACTGAATGGAGCACCAGTTGCCTGCTATGTGGGCTCGTATGCCTCTGGTGAGTAGTACTAAGTACCGATGGCTCACGTGAAGGCTGATCAACGAAATGGCCCACAGACTACGGGGATATGCAAAATCGAGATCCTGAAGACAGGCCGGCAAATTACGCCATTGGAGTGGGCCGCGCCATCATGGCTAACCGGATCAGTTACTTTCTTAACATCAAAGGCCCTAGCGTAACTATCGACACAGCCTGCTCAGGCAGTCTGGTCGGACTAGACCTTGCCTGCCGCTCTATACAGTCCGGCGAAGTCGACACGGCCATCGTTGCAGCAAGCAATATCTATCTAAATCCAGAACACGTAATCGACACAGGTAGTATCGTACACGCCCACTCGCCTTCGGGCTATTGTCACACTTTCGACGTGGAAGCCGACGGGTATATCAAGGCTGAGGGCGTATCTTGCGTCGTCGTCAAGCGGCTTACTGACGCAGTCCGAGACCGTGATCCTGTTCGGGCAATCGTTCGAGGAACCGCCTCGAATAGGTATGTTGTATGGAGCATCACTAGTACACCTGATCCGAGCTGACTTCGACTTGCGGCAACACAGCAACGGGAGGACTGGGGGTATTGCTAGCCCTAACTCTGATGCACAAGCTGCAGCTATCCGAGCTGCGTATAAAAATGCCGGCATAGTCGATTTCAACGCAACAGCCTACCTTGAATGTCATGGAACTGGCACCCAGGCAGGCGACTCCGCCGAGGTAAAGGGAATAGGTTCTGTATTTGCATCGTCGCGTCTGCGGGAAAAGCCCCTGTTCATTGGCTCGATCAAGAGCAATATCGGGCACTCAGAGCCGGCAGCCGGGAATTCAGGTTTAATAAAGGTCATCATGTCGATGGAAAGAGGGACGATACCTGGTACACCGTTATTCATAAAGCCCAATCCGAAGAGTAAGTAAACACTCTACCAGCGGACAGATTCAGTTTGCTGACGGAGTGTTGTCTTTTCGTTAGTTGACTTTGAGGGCTGGAAAGTTGAAGCATTCCGCACGGCGATCCCGTGGCCAGATATGAGCACTTCTGTACGCCGCGCGAGCATCAACAGTTTTGGCTATGGAGGTTCGAATGCCCACGCCATCGTTGAGCAGCCGGCCCTAGAGGACCGCTGCTTCCATGTCTCATCGTACAAGCACGATGACGCCGATGATATGTTCGATGATGAGGAAGTCGGCGAACGGCCCTATACCCTCGTCATTTCTGCGAATGACGCCCATTCTCTCCAAGACCAGATTCGCTCACTTTGCAATCACCTGGCAAACCCCCGTGTCAAAGTGAACTTACCAGACTTGGCGTATACTTTGTCTGAACGTCGAACCTGTTATTGGCATCGGGCGTTCCTCACGACAAAAGGAACTGAACTCGACGAAAAAGACTTCAGCACCGGCAAGTTCAATGGAAAGCAACCGGGAATCGCTTTCGTATTTACGGGCCAAGGTGGCCAATGGCCACAGATGGGCAGAAGTCTCTTGCAGCAGTTTCCTTGGACACGCGGTATCCTTGAGGAATTAGACTTTGTTCTACATGCCCAGGCTGATCCGCCGCAATGGTCTCTGGTCTCCGAGTTAACAGAGCCTCGAACTAGCGAGCATATGAGAAGACCGGAATTCTCCCAAACCTTGGTCACTGCCTTACAGCTCTGCTTGATTGCTGTGATGGACCGATGGGGCGTGAAAGCAGACAGTGTTGTTGGTCATTCCTCGGGTGAGATTGCCGCTGCATATACGGCTGGGCTCTTGAGTAGAGCCAGTGCGATTAAAGCTGCTTTCTACCGTGGAAGAGCTGCGGCGAGCCGACAGTACGAAATCGAAACTAACGTTGGCATGTTGGCTGTTGGACTTGGTCCCGAAGAAGTCACCCCTTTCATGGACAATTACATCGGAAGTGTCTGGATTGCATGTTTCAACAGCCCAAAAAGTGTCACATTATCTGGAATGAAGTCCACACTAGAATTCCTGAGAGAAGATCTCAACGTGGCCGGGCACTTTGCGCGGGTTTTGCAAGTCGACCTTGCCTACCACTCTCCCCTAGTGGACGACATAAGCAAGGCATACGAGACACTCCTCTGCTCTGACGGGGGGTTTGGCCCAGAACGAAGCCCCCAAGTTCGCGACAGTGTTATGTTTTCCACTGTTACCGGCTGCATGAAAACGGACGCTGCTGATGCGCTCTACTGGAAAACCAACATGGTATCTCCGGTGCACTTCTCGAAGGCACTGAGGGAGCTGATCACACAGACCGCGCCTGGGTTCATCATAGAAATTGGTCCCTCAGATGCTCTGTCTGGTCCTGTCTCGCAGGTGGTGAAATCTGCTCTCGCGGCTGGGGAAAATATCGGTTACTCAGCCGCATGGAGACGGGGGGTCGAGCCTGAAATCAGTCTCTTCAACACGGCCGGTAGACTCTTCACGCATGGCTGCTCAATAGACCTGGCTGCTGTAAACAATTACGATCTATCCGGAGAAACAGCCGTCCGGACCATAGTTGACTTGCCGAACTATTCGTGGAATCACACAATCAGATACTGGCACGAGAATGCAGTCAGTAAGGACTGGCGAACTAAAAGGTTTGTCACTCATGATCTTCTAGGGTCAAAGATTCCGGGTACATCATGGCAGGCACCGACATGGAGAAAACAATTGAATCTCCGAGATGTTCCTTGGCTTCGGGACCATAAGATGGGTTCAGATGTCTTGATTCCCGGAGCCGGCCTTGCCGCTATGGCGCTTGAGGCCATGTACCAAAAGTATTGCGTCCTCAACCCCGGTTCCATGATCGCAGCACCAAATGAGCTTGCCTACCGCTTCAGAGACGTCAAATTTAGCCGCGCTGTCATCGTAGAAGAGGAGAAACCAACCACACTTATGCTTACCATGCAGGCTATGCCGGGTGACAGTAGTTGGAACGAGTTTAAGATCCGGACAGCAGTCGGAGAAACGATCTATGACAACTGCTCCGGGCTTATATGCGTACAGGATCCAATTGGGGAAGAGGAGTCTCTCGAGGGAGACAAGCTAGCCCCTCTTCGGTATGCCCAACCTGCGCATTTGTGGTACGAGGCGCAGCACGAAGTCGGCATGGGATTTGGCCCTGCATTTCAGAAGATCAAGCAGATCGAATCAGTCAGTGGTAGCAGAACATGCCGGTCTATTGTGTCGATGGTCCCTCCAGCTTCTAAATGGGATCCCCAGTCCCATTACCCAGCCCACCCGGCCGTGCTTGATGGATGTCTGCAAACCGCCACTCCGGCCAACGCCGCTGGCGAGCGAATTCTTATCAAAGACACCATGATTCCGTCGCTGATAGATGATATGGTTATCAACAAAATGCCACATAGCATTGAAGAGGGCCTCTCCATTGCCGAGTCCGTCTATACCGGCCGTGGTCGGATAGACGTCGCCAAAAGCTGGACCGCAAATATTTCCATCCACGATCTAAATTCGGGTGCGCTTCTCGTGAGAGTCAGTGGACTTAACTACATCAGGCTCGATGTTGAAGAGAATCCCGACACGCACGTCTTTCAGACGGTTGCCTGGCATCCGGATATCTCTTTCCTCGACAGAGACAGGCTGTTAACTGTGCATTCTGAAGCGCAAGAAAGATCAGATATCATCCAGACAGCCATCGACTTTGTTGCAGCGAAGAAACCCACGCTCAATGTGCTCGAGATGAATCTCGAAGGATTGGACGACTCCACGCTTTGGGCTAGGGCTGACAGCGACATGATCCGGGCGGCGTATGCCGAGTATCACTTTGCCTGTGTGAGTCCCGAGGCTCTTGTAAGCGTCCAAGATAAGCTGAGATCAAAGAGAGATGCGTATTTTCATCTGTTGAACCCTGCTATCCCATCATTTGGCCTGCCCGCATCGGGAAACAAGTATGATTTGGTCATTCTCAAGGGCCGAGATACCGAAGACACCCTAGTCAAAGACGCCATCAATTTCCTCAAACCGCTTCTTCGTGATTACGCATATACACTCTTGTCAATGGCGGAAAGGTCAAAGTTTCGACATCATCAAGTTCCGTTGCTGGATGGTACTTCCTCACCGGAAATGGGTGACACCCTTTTGGAAGACAGCTCGGGAGCGCACAGCCCGTTACAAGGCGTTGACTCGATGGCAAGAACAGAGACTTCGCAACTGTCCGGTATCGAGCATTCGCAATCGCCGCTCTGGAAGGATGAGAAGACCGGGTTCTTCAGCTCTGCCATCAACATCACGGAGCCGTCTGGCCCAGGCAACGCCTTCTTATGCCCCCATATAACATCTCAGGATGGTGATCAATGTCGCAAGATCTCAATTGCACGATTCAAAAATGAAGACAGCGTGATTATTACGGACGCGCTGGATAGGCTAAGAGCTACTGGGTGGGATGTTGAGACTGCTGCAATTGAGGATACCCTCTCATTCGCCAACTCCTCTATCTCCTTGGTCATTGAGGGCTCCTCTAACTCAGTGCTCATGGATTTGACTGAGGGACAATGGGGCTCGCTCCAGGACTTAATTTCTATGGGAAACCCTCTTCTATGGGTTACCCATGGGAGTCAAAAAGACGTCATCACAGAACCAACACAGGCCCTGGTACATGGGCTCTTCAGAGTCATTCGCCGAGAGAACCGCCAGGCCAAAGTCACAACCTTAGATGTCCATTCGCTCGGTAATCCATCGGCGGCTTGGGCCATTGATCAGGTTCTGCAGAAACTCAGCACCTCCGCCAGCTTTGAAAAGGAATACACCGAGCGTCGCGGGATTATCTACTTGCAAAGGCTCCTCGTGGACCAGCCAGTGAACGATTTCAAAGCCGCGGAGAATGGAAAGGGCCTCGAACCGGTCGTGACAGGCCTCCATGCCAGCAAGGCCCAGGTTCGCATTCAAGCGGAGAAAGTGGGAACATTGCGAAGCTTGACCTGGTGTGAAACTGCGGTTGACGAGATACCAATGGAGCCAGGGATGGTCGACTTGGAAGTAGTGACGGTGGGCGTAAATTTCAAGGTAAGTCGGCCATGTCCCCTAGCAACTGACAATTTGACTGTGCCGTTCGACTTTTTCTTTGGAAGAGGGCTCATATATACGTCCAGGATGTTGCCACCACCATTGGGATTGTGCCCGAAAATGAACATATGATCGGTTGCGAGTGTGCGGGATTTGTCAGGCGCATTGCATCCGGTCTGGAGACCAGCCTCCGGGTCGGGGACCGCGTTGCTGCTATGCGGAGGTGAGTAGTATGAGAAAGCCTTTCTTTTCCTCTTCCGATGGCTCCGAGACTTGCCTGTATGCCGTCGAAGTTGGAATTTGAAAAGCATATGCTTTTTCTTGAAGAGAATTACTGACTCCAACTGTCGCAGTGGGGCATATGCAAACCGTGTGCAATGTCCTCACGAGCGTGTGCGTCGGATCCCGGACTCAATGAGTTTTGAGGATGCTGCTACCATTCCCCTGGCATATCTGACAGCCATATACTCTCTGTATCACCTGGGAAATCTAACGGAAGCACAGGTGAGCTACGTGATTGATCTGTCCCTATCGGTCGATGAAGTCGCTAACATAGCATCGTGCCAGACTGTTCTGATTCATTCCGCTGCCGGGGGAGTTGGCATTGCTGCGATTCAATTGGCCCAATATAAGAAATGCGATGTAAGCCTCTCTCGCGTCGCTGAGCATGGAAGGTTGATTGATTCCCGGGCCAGGTTTTCGTCACGGTCGGAACAGACAGCAAGCGAGAGTTTCTCTCGAGACAGTTCGGCATTCGTGAAAACAGAATATTCAACTCTCGGAATAAGCGCTTTGCCGAAGAAATTAGACGCGAAACAGGAGGTCGCGGTGTCGACATGGTCCTGAATTCATTAACCGGCGACCTTCTTGATGAATCTTGGAGACTCGTAGCTGACGGTGGCACCATGGTCGAGATCGGGAAGCGCGATATCGTCGACCGAAACACTCTTGCGATGGAGCCGTTCGGCAGAAATTGCTCTTTCAGGGCAGTGGATTTCTCGTATGTTGCGACGATCAGCAACGAGCTCGTCGGACGACTCATGAAAGAGGTATTCGACCTCGTTGAGGGTGGTCATATCGGTGCTATTCATCCTATCTCAGTGTATGGGTTCGACGAAGTCGTTGAAGCATTGTCCTACATGCGCCGTGGCGAGCACATCGGTAAGATCGTCATCTCCTCGAAGGGCCAGCAAGACATAAAATTACCCATCAGACCAGCCATTCGGACCTTATCGCTGGACCCTGAAGCGATTTACGTCATTGTTGGCGGTTTAAAAGGCGTTTGTGGGAGTGTCGCCGTCCACTTTGCACGGCATGGCGCTCGCCATATCACTGTCGTCAGTCGAAGTGGCAGCAAAGACGAAGCATCTGCAAGGGTCATCATGAACTGTGCAGCACAAGGTTGCATCATCACAGATGCCATCGGGGACGTTGGAGACATGGATTTTACCCGCGCTCTGTTCAGAAGAGGGCGGCCAAGAAGAGTTGCCGGGGTAGTTCAGGGTGCAATGGTGCTCCGAGTAAGCCTCAACCTACGACTACTACATCTGATATCACTGACAATGATTATCACCAAAGGACAAGTCTTACACCACGATGAGCTATGCCGATTTCGTGACATGTATCCATCCCAAGGTGGTGGGGACCTGGAATCTTCACAAGGCTGCTGTTGTAGAGCAGAGCGAGGCTTTGGACTTCTTCACCATGCTTTCGAGCATCTCAAGCATCGTCGGCAACAAAGGCCAGGCCAACTACGTTGCAGCCAACGCATTCCTAGATGCCTTTGCTAGCTTTCGCCTCCATCAGGGTCTTGCTGCCAACACGGTCAACTTGGGTGTGATTACAGACGTCGGTTACGTAGCGAAGCAGGCAGGGGCTCTGGAAGCATATTTCGATAAAAAGCTATGGATGCCAATACGCGAGGGGACCTTGCGCCGCATCATTACTTACTCTATTTTCCAACAGATGAACGCGCCACTTAATCCGAGCAGTCGAAGTCAACTCATCACTGGTCTTGTATTTCCCCTTTTGGTCGACAACTCTGACTTGAAGGACGATAGACGCTTCGGATATCTCGCGAGAAAAGGTGGCGTGGGTAGCACGGCGCGAATGGAAGATGAGAGCGCCACGGATCAGTCAGCTCAGGCTGTGAGGGCATTTACCGCTATGAAGGCTTCTGGCGCGGACGTGCCAGCACTGGTCAACGCAGCTGTCGGTCTTCTTGCTGAGGAGATGGTCAGGGTCCTGCGTCTTGAAACGCAAGTAGAGCCTAGCAGGCCTCTCGTCGTATATGGTATCGATTCACTATCCGCTGTCGAAATCCGCGGCTGGATCAAACTCCAACTCGGTGTGGAATTGAGTACGCTTGAGATCATGAACGCGAGCTCAATAATCGCCCTCGGGGAGAAACTGATATCCAAGCTACCGGAGTCAGAGGCGAAATGAAAAGGCTACAGATCGGAATCGTGGGTCAGCATGCGACACTCAGGCGGGACAGTCGCCACAGATCAACCCTTAGTGAATCTTACAATTCGAAAGAATTCAGATACCTTGATTGACTTGTCCTTTATACATCGACTCCTTTACTCGAAGATGTTTTCAAGGGGGTCAGTCGTCTGCAGGGTGCATGTCTTCGTCCGAAACAATCTACCATCGAAGCAGACCAATCAGCTACGAGCTGCCGAGAGACTTCCTTGACATGTTGGCACAAAGGACGAAAGCCACAACGTAAAAGGATGATAATGACGGAGGAAACAGCTACCTGCAGAGGACGACTAGGCTAGGTCATATAGGCCATGATACAATGGCCTACCGGGCGCATTGTATAGGCGGCTAACGAGATGGCAAGATACTGTTCAGAACCGGCTGGGGCCACTTTGGGATAGGACCACCTAACATGCAACCTGGTAACCTTGTCTGTGCTATAGGTGTCTGGCTCAAGACGAAGAGGAGGTTGCTATGTTCCGGAGCTATTGGGTGACGGAGCGCGCGCAATGGTTGACATGAGGGAGGTGGGATTTGAAGATTTCAGGATACGATGAGTGTGGACGACCACGATATGAAGTCGTTGGTGTCAGAAGGTTACACCTTGTATTCTCGTTGGATACCTTAGAGTCTAAGTTCCCTCCTCCTTCTGAGAGGGAATGGGCTACCTTATATACATGCGGTGGTCACGTGTGGATTCCTGACCCTGCATATCTCGCTCTAGTTACTGACAATGGGTCAGTATGTACTGGCAGATCATCTGTCCGGATGGGAAAGAGCAGCTGAGCACTTCGGGCAATCTTGGCGAGATACTACCGGGGGGGTTTGCCGGCCGTTATCTACAGCAGCAGCTGATGATACCGTTGTATAAGCAGTACGTATAATGCATAGGATAAAAAGAAAATACTGACTGTGATATTAGAAAAGAATTCTTGCTTCGCTGTATTGCAGAGAACGAAACGAAGCAGATATTGAATGCTTATCTTGTCAACGTCTTCAAGTGAAGGATAACCTTATTAGGATGTGCTTTTGCGTCGAGCGCTACAGTAGAAGTATGTATTTGATTTCGATGGCCTTCTATAAGTTACAGGTAGTATTACTCTGGGGCCTCAGAAGGTGCTGGAGACGCCTGGATTTTCGTATATTCCTGCTCTGAGCCTCATCGCTGATTGGACAGTCTCAGCTACCTACCCTTGGTATTATGACGATGTGGATGACGGGGTGGGGGCCGAATGTAGCGAAAGGCGTGAAATGCTGCATGCCATATAAAGCTCACGGATCGCTCGCCCCGTTGCGCGTGCCGAGATACTAATTATTCAATCGCTAAATACCTTAAACATGGCGACAACGAACCAAACAAGCGACAGCAAGAATAATGCCCCCAAAAAGCCAGGGTTCGTATCTGGGTTATTTTCCCACACTGGAAGTGCCGCCAAGAAAGCGTGGGACGGTGGAGGCATAACCAGAGCGCCAAAAGATCTCCTACTGGAATACAACGTGAGTTGTAGTCCCTTCTTCTCTGTTATGTATATTGGGGCGGCCACTGTTACTTACCAGAAGAGAATTACGGCAGCCGTATTACAGTAGCGGGATCGACTACTCCCCGCTACCCACACCAACCAGCGTCCGTCTGCTGCGGGTCGAAGCTGGGCGTACAGGAGATGCAATTCGGTGCACACTGACCGTGGTAGATCTCAAAGACAATCCTAAGTTCATTGCGCTCTCATATTCGTGGGAGAAAGATGTGTCCTGGACAAGGATGCTTCTATCCATAGCCGTAGTGTTGGCAGGCGATACCATTACGAAATTTGCCATGGATATTTCCAGACTCCGCAAGAGAAAAGGCGCCGAATAATTGAAGGTAGTCTTATGCAACGGCAAGAAGATGACCGTCAAACCGAATCTATACGATGCACTCATTCAACTGCGAAGGGTATCACCGGGTGACTATGTGAGTGATCGTCCCAGTCGTTCTTTGCCTTCTTAAGCAAAGGAAACCTCCCCAAAGCCCACGCCTTAGAGAAACAGCATGCAATCAAAGAACTGGAGCCATTCAAAAGCACGATGGCTGATACCAGCCTTTGTAGTGGATCGATGCAGTCTCGATTAATCAGCAGGACATTGATGAGAGGACCCAGCAAGTACAAATGAGTAGGTCTTTATTGTCATCCATAACTATGTACACGCCATCATCTTTGAATCGCTTCATTTTCAAGTCCTAAGTATCCCTGAATCCCAGATCTCCTCAATCTTCAACTGATGTACAACTAAAGCTGCGTGTTGTAACTGACAACAAAATAGTGGCCGATATTTATAGTGCCGCAGACTCTGTTATCGTATGGCTTGGACGCTGCCCCAGCTTTCTTTCACCCGTGGTTGCCCGCTTTGGATCAGGAGTGGAAAGGAACCCTCAGGTCATCGAGGATTACTTTGAAGCAGACTCAGCAGTGAACTCTAACCTAGCCACTGTTGCAGCGATTTACCTGCTATCACGCCGCTGGTTCAAGCGGTTGTGGATTCTGCAGGAGTTTTATCTTGCTAAGAAGGTTGACTTCTACTTGGGAGAGCACCATGTCAGTCCAGAGACAGTCACGTTCTTGCTCGATTGCTTGCAGAGTATACTAGCAGATTCAGGACTGATGGTCACGGTTGGAAATGGTACGTTTCGGAAACAAACCCTTGTTTCTCTTAGACGACTCCGGCCAACGAAACTGACACCATTGACCTAGCTTTTCGTCCTCTATGGGGTAAATATTTGAGATTTATACCCGCGGTCCTGGAATCTCGCGGGTCAATTCAGAATGGCACGAAGTTGACACTGGAGGAGTGGCTAGCCCTAACACAAGGCCGGAATGCGACTGACCAGCGCGATTTCCTGAACGCTGGTCTCGGCCTCATCAAACAAGAGTCCCTCACCATCGATCCTACCATCCAACTTGCAAGGAAACCGTCGGATAGCCTCCCCCAGCAAGAGCTATGGACGCATCTACGCGCAGACTATGGTGCCAGCAAACTCGAGGTCATGTTGAACGTAACAGCATGTCTTATAACACAGCAGAAGCATCCGGTTTCTATCTGTAGGTTCCTCTGGAGAGTACCCGGGATTCCCGTCATGGGTCCCGAATCTAGGTAAGTATACGTGCCCCTGTCCTTTCTGCCTTGGTACACTGACAAATTCCCCGTCATGCTATAGGAGGGCTCACAATGAATATGCTGGACCCGTACTCTTTCAACGAAAAGACGAATTTTGCTGCTTGCGACTCGCCACTCACACAGCCCCAGATCTCCCAGGACGGTCGCGCCTTGTATCTCAACGCCTTGCGGCTCGGAAATGTTCAAACAGTAATGGGACACGATATCGAGACACCTTCCCCTTGAAATTATTTTTCTTAGCGCCTACTGTTAATGCCCTGTTAGCCGACCGGAAAATAGCGTATATAACCCCTATATAAATCCTCTCGACTACTTATTACAAATTTAATAATTAGCTAAATAGCTAAAAACTTTGCTAACTACTGCTTTTTTATTATAAAATTTAATATTTATAACAATATAATAGTAATATTTATTTAAAAATAATAGTTAAAAAAATATTATTATTATAATAAATATTTAAAATTAATTTAATATTAAGTTATTTTTATATTAATTATTTTTTATTTTTTTTTTATTATTAATATTAAAAAATAATAAAAATTTTATATATTTTATTTAAATTATTAATAATAATAATAAATATATATTATAAAAATTTATAATATAAAATATATATATAAAAATAAAAATATTTTAAAATTAAAAAAAAAAAAAATAAAAAATAATAATAATTAATATAAATATTATATAAAATAAATTAAAAATAAAATTAATTATAACTATATATAAATCGTTTTTTTAAATATAACTAAAATTATATATATTAATTTGTTTTTATAAACATTTTTTTTAAAATAGTTAAAAACAATTAATTTAAATCACTAAAAATAATTTTAATAGTAGCTATTTTTAAAAATAGCTAAATTAATATAATTTATAAAAGCTAATTTAGTATTAAATTTTTTTATATTTTAATAGATTAAAAAATTATAAAAAACTGCCCAATAATTTTTAATAATAGTAATACTATTTTTATTAAAATTTAAAAATTTAAATAATTTTTTTAAATATTTTAATAATAACGTTATAATTAGCTTAAATTTTATATTATAATTTATTAATAATTTAAAATATAAACTATTTTTTTTGGCTTTTAAAAATTTGCGAAGAAATTAGAGGCTAGAATGAAAAATCGCCCATAACTTAACGATTTTGCATCGTATATTTTAATAATTAGCACCATTGAAAAGAGCGCTTTTTGCTCTACGCAGCGGTAATCGTACATCGATGGCGGAGGCTACGCGCGGCGAGGCCGCCGATATTTAGATGCTGGATGACCCGTTTATAGAAACAAACGCGTCTATAGACCCCCGACGAGACGCGCTACGATATAGCAATAACGAGACGCCTATAAGGTAACGAACTACTACTAGTAAGGTCGAAAAAATAGGTAAAATGCTTAAATAAATAATAGACCTAATTATCCTTTTAGCAGTAGAAAAGGGGATAGCAAAAGCAAACGCGCTTTGGATAGAGAGGCGTAGCGAGCTTGCGGCTAGGATTATAGACTATATTAATATTTTTGTAAATATTACTGCTATAGCCGCAATAATTAAAGCTCTCGCCGAAGGCCCTATTATATATAGCTATCTCGACGTTATTTTAATACAGATTAATAAAAGCTTAACTTCAATTTTAGCTTTTGTACTAATACCGAAGACTTAAATATAAGCAGCCGTAGGTATATAAAAAGCCCTAAATATAGTAGCAATTTTAATATAAAGATTTAAAAAAATTATTATTAAAATAAAAAAAATAGACTAAATATTTAAAAACCGCCGCTTTATAAAAATTATATTAATAATTAATATAATATATAAAACTATTAATATAATAGTAGCTAAAAAACTTTTTAGCAAAAATATAATAGTTATTTTTAAAAAAAAAGTCCTAAATATAATAAAATAAATATAAATAATATTTAAAACGTAAACTTTACTATAGTATTATAAAATCGCTATAATTATTAAAAAAATATTTATAATATAATTAAAAAAATAAAACAATAAAATATATTTTTTATTAATATTTTAAAACGTATATTCTATAACTATATAATATAAAAAAATAATTTTAAAAAATATAGAAACGAAAATTAAAGCTTTAATTATTTAGATAAATAACCAAGCAACTGCCTATCGGCTTGTAAAAAAAAACCTTTTATAAAAAGCGCAATTTTTTATATATAAACCTTTTAGCAATAAATCAAAAATTAAATAATATTTTAATTACTATAAATACAGCCATTTTATAATAAATTACTTTTACTAAACTTTTTATAATTATTATATAGCAGCGCACCATTTAAAGGGCAAAAATATATACTTCGTTAAATAAAATAGGGCGCTATTAAAATATTATAATTATAATAGCTGCCATAAAACGTAGAATAAAATCTATTTAAAAAACACTAAAATACGTAATTATAAAAAAATTATATATATAATACGACTTAAACGTTTTTAAATTATAAAAAAAGCGATCGATATAATATACTTTATTAACAATATATTAATACTAATAACGTATAATACCTTTAGCCACTTTAATAATAACAGATTATTATTAAAACAACGCTATAACGCCTCATTATATAAAATATATAGTTTATTAACGTCGTTTAATTTTATACTTTAGCTATAATTAAATTTATATTTTAAAATATAAAGAAAAATTTATAAATAAATTTTATATAAACGTTATAAAAATCGAGTTATAATTTTATTACAATTTAAAAGCCGCTAATTCAACTATAAAACGATATTTACTACCTATTTATTAATTATAAATTTATATAAAAAAGCAACAAAACTGTATTATATATTAATATATAATATATATTTAAAAAACTTATTATAAACAATAAAAAAAACTAAATAAACGCATAAATAAAACATAACAATAAAACAATTACAATTTAGTTATTCTACTCTCTAAGCCCTTTAAAAATAGCGTAATAAAGCATCTTTAAAACTCTCCTTAAATCTCCACCTTTAAGGCGTTATATATTTATAAAAGATATAAACCTATATAACCCCAGCTAAGACCTTTTTAAACGCTCTTTATAAAACGTTAAATAACTCTATAAATTTATAACAAAATAAAACCTAATATTATATATTTTAATAGAGGAGTTTATACACATATTTTATAACTAAAAAAACTCGACAATAAACTATCTATAAACCTTTAAATTACTGCTTATTATTTATAAAAACGATTTAAACTAAAAAAAATCAAACTACCACGTTTTTAACATAATAATTAACTTATTTAATAATATAATTAATAATTTATATATAATAAAAGGCTAAAATTAGCCTAAAATAAATATTGTAAAAATATAAACAAAAACAACTATATAGCTAGCCGGCAAAACAGAAATACCAAAAACCCTAAAAATATTCGACAAAGCCTGTAATAACCTAATCTTTATACTTTTAAAAATTGCCTCCCTAAGCACACCCTTAAAAATAGCCAATAGAGGTAGGCATAAAGACCTATAAGCTACCTCTAAAATAACAACAAGCCAAATAAAAACTAGCAATATTTATAAAACATATTATAAAAAAAAATCGAAAAAAGTATAAAACAATTTCATATAAACTACTAACAAACTATATACAGCTATATCATATATTTAATAAAATATTTAACAATAAGCAATAGCCAAGGCATTATAAGACTCTTTTAAACTATAATTACTAACAAAATAGACACATTTATTAAACAAACTTTACACAAGTACTACCTCAATACCGCCTTTAAAAAAAAACTTAAAAAGCCTAATTATAAGCCACATATACCAAAAACGTGCGTAAATATTTATTAACCGCTTTTTCCCAGCGCCACTAATAAATTTCAGCAACCTTCTAAACCGCCCGCTAAATTACAATAGATTATAGCAATTTAAAATAATATAAAAAATCAATAATAATAATATAAACAAGTTTATATATAGCCTACTACTATAAAAAACATTTAAAAATAATTTATTACTTAACAACTTCCTTAAAGCTTATAAAATATATCTAAAACGCTATATAACAATTATTTACTAAATTAGTTTTATATTATACTATTATTTATAAAGATTTAAAAATATATAAATAATAGTTTTATTAAAAGCAAAAAAACTACCAAAAATACTTTAAATTTTAAAAAGTTACCGCCTTATTATATTAATTAATATAATAGGCAAAATTATTAAAAAAGAACTTTATAACCGCTTTACGGCAGTAGCTAAAGTAAAAAGCTTCTTATTTAACAAATAGATAAATAATTATAAAAAAAAATCTATTAATATAGCAATTAATATAATTATTAAATTTATATACGTAGCTTTTATATAAAACAAGATCGCCTCGCTTTTACTTCTAAACATGACCGGGGCGTTTAATAGAATTAACCACTGCCGCCTATTATAAATATTGCAAAAAAAAGGCTTCTTTTTATAAATAATTATATAGCTTAATAGCTACTTTATAAACTATTAAATACGCTTTTAATTTAATAATAAAATCGTAAAACTTATAATATTATATGCTAATATATTTTAAAAATTACTACTATTATCGTTATTATTTTTATTTTATATTTCTATATTATATAACAAATTTACTAAATATTAACAATTTTTAATAGTTAGTTTTATAAATAATATTAATCTATTAATTATTAATTTAAATATAGCAGAAAATTGCAAAATTTTAAAAAAAGCTTAAAATATTTATATATTATAAACAAGTCGTTATAAGATAAAATTTAATTTTATAAAAAGCAAATTTATCTATTTTACGTAAAATAAACAAGGTTTATAAAACAAAATTAAACTATTAAACAAAATAATTAAACCGAATAATAGTATATATTTTTTAAACGTTTAACTAAAATAAAAACTATAATAAAACGCCTACTTTAAATAATTATATAAAAAACTAATTATATAAAAATATTATATTATATAGCTAAAAAACTCGGCTTAAAAAACTAGTATAATATATACGAAATAATTTTATATCGTAATTATATATAATATTTTTACCTATAATATATTAATATAATACTAGCTAAATAAAAGCAATTGTTTTAAAAAAATAACTTAAGACTTTAAAAAAATCTAAACAAAATATATACGTAAAATTTCCAAAATTTATAAAATAACTCCGATATATTACCTAGAGACGGAACTAGGAATTCCGCCTTTAAACCTCTACTTAAGTTCTCGTATTGCGGCTTATAAAAGGCGACTCGCTGCTTTAAATACAGTAAAGACAGTAGCTAAAGCTAGCCGAACACTTACTATAATAGTTTATAAAACGCGCCTACGCCGCTACCACAACTAGACAAAAGGGCGGCCTATAGCGTATCCGACGATTCTAGTAATCGAACCCCAGCAATAAGACAAGTAGCTAAATAGCAGATCGCTAACGGAGGCGCTTAAAAATAAATAAAAAACGCGGTAGCAGAAAAATTGCTAAACCTATGCCTATACCCGCCCCCTAGTAGCGGAAAATCCGCCTAAAGAGGGAGCCGTAAAGCAATACCAGGGGCTACTTAAATATAAAGCAATAATAGTTTTCTAAATCTATATAAAAAAAATAGGCCTATAGGTATTTTTATATAAAAAGTAAGTTCCTATAACGCCTATACTATTTTGCGACTGCTTTAGAAATAAAGAAATAGCAGAGTATATAATCCTATATTGCTAGCTATTTTGCAAAAAAAAAAGAACCCTACGCCAAACAATCGCCCCGGCGCCGTTAAAGATTTATAATAACTTCGTTGCCGCTACTAACGAGCTAAAAACGGCACGTAAAATAGCGCAATAAGTATTAAAAATAAGTCGCCTGCGTATATATAACTTAGTAGTTAAAATCGACGGCAATTGCGAAAAACTGCGCTGTCTAAATCGCGAGCCTTAAACATAAAAACGAAATATCTTAAAGGAAGTCTATCCTAGCCGCGTACTAGCACTTTAAATACACCTTATATACAGCAAAGTAGGCTAACTATTTCCGAAACAATCAGCAGGCCTATATAGCGGTATAGGCCTATAAAGCCGCCTCTTTTACTATCTTTTTATTGCTTTTAAAAAAACAATAACCTTAATAAAAATAGAAAAAACTATATAATAAATAACTAAATAGACTGTAAAGTGTTTTATCTAACTTTCTTTTTAACCTAAGGCTATATACCTAAAGGCAGAAAAGTAGGTACAGTTTTTGCTTTAAAATAAACATATAGCAGCGCTGCGTAGGCTTTGCCCGCTTTGCAGCTTACTTAATAATAATAAACTATTTTTTTTTTTACTAAATCTATAATTAAATATTTTATATTATTAATTTAATTTTTTTAATTAAAAATTTATTTTATTAAAATACAAAAATTTTTATTATAATATAAATAAAACAAATTTCTACTAATCGTATTAATTTACTTTTTTTTTATAGTTTAAAATTTTTAACATTTATATAAAAAGCAAAATTAAAAATTATTAAATTTTAAGTTATTATAGTTTTATTATTTTTTTTTATATTTTTATATTTTTTTGAAAATTTTTAATTTTTTATATATAAAATATTAATATTTAATATTTTTAAAAAATATAACTAATTATAAAAAATATAATAAATATTTTAATAATAACTATTAATTATTTAAAGTTTAAAATAAATGATATTATTTTTAATTAATTTTTCGTAAAATAAATTATAAAACCTAATTTAAATTTTATAAATTTAATAGCTATTAATTTTAATAATATTTAAAAACTTATTACTAATATTATTTTTAATATAAAAAAAAAAAATTTTTTTTTTTTTTTTTTTTTTTTTTATTAAATTAATATTTATTTTTTAAAACTATATAAATTTAAGTCTAAATTTTTATTAAAAAATAATTTATTATATTAAATATATATATTTTTATATTTTTAAAAAAATTTATATAAATTTTATAAAATTAAAAAAAAAAAAATTTATTTTAAACTAAGCCTAAAATATTAAATAGTTTATTAATGAATATTTTAGGATTTTGAACTTTTGCCTATAACTTGGCGAGTTCGTATTGGAATCAATAATAATTACTATTATTTGAAAGATAACTTTAAGCTCTTTGGAGCAGTGATCCCGCAGAGATGGCGGAAGCAGTGCGCGGCGTTGCGGTTAATGTTCCTATGGAAGACCCTTTCATAGACGCGCCTATAGGGCCACCTGGAGACGCGTACGAAGGCGGTAGCAACGAGTTTTTAAATTCGAATGTTACCGTAAACGATTTTGTTAAAATAGGCGAGCTGCTTGATAAATATTTACAGCCTATTATTTATTTAGTTGCGAGTAGTAGAGAGGATAATGCTTAGCTTTTGTAGGCAGAGAAGCGCCGAGGAGCCTCCTAGGAGCTTCTTTAGTATATGAATGTCGAGATTAAACGGCGCGTTGCTGCAAGGATGACCGAAGATACCGCCGAAGCTCCTATTACTTGCCGCTACCTCGACGATACTTTTAATAAACTAAAGAGCAAGATGTCGGCGCCTATTGCTACTAGAACTTGGGCCTAAGCCGCGGCTATAAAGGCTACTTAAACTCATTAGTAAGTGCTTAATACGAAAGTATTACTAGTCCGACAGAATAGAGAAGTGGTGGTGAAAATGAAAAATATGCTATAAGCACTTAGAAAACGCCGCTTTTTTAAAATTATAAACGTTGTTAACGTAGTAAATAAAGATATATAAACGGTTACAGCTAAAAAACTTCTAAATAAAAATATAATGGTTACTTTTAAAAATAAAGTACCAAAGAAAAGCAAATAGATAATATAAGCTTTTTATTAACAAGCCAAGATATAACGTTAAAAAATTGCCGTCATTATAAAAGGTTTATTAGCAATTTATTTAAAAAAAATAAATAACGAGGCAATTTTGCTATTGTTATTAAAGGCGGCATGCTCTAATCTGGTCAAAGCTAAAAAATTGCTCCCTAAAAACCTTAAAATACGCGTAGGTTTATTGATTTTGTGGGTTAGCACCTCGTAAGCAGCCCTAAGGCTCGTGGATAAAAGCCTTCTATAGGAAGTCCAGTTTTTTAACTATGAGCCCTATATTACGGAGGCAAAAGTAAAACAATACTTCAAATGCTATAGGTATAGCTATTTTGTGGCCTACTATTAACGCTAAGCTGCTTATAAATATTACGCAAGAGTACGGCATCCCGAAAGGGAAGACTATTGTTCCGTAAAGCAAGGCAATACGCTACCAAAATGTTATAATTGCGGAAGCCGCTATAAGGCCTGGGAGAAAATATACAGCAAAAGTATAAAAATAAAAAAGCGCGCTAAAGTAATATATACTATATGCTCTAGGAGATTCTAGACTAACAAAGAGGCCGTAGTAATAATACGTTATGCCAATAATATAGCAGCTCCTACTACGTTTATAAAGCTTAATGGGGTCACCAAATCCCCTGCGAAGAGGCGTAGAGGTAATAAAGATTCCTCGGGGACTCTAAGACAGATTCTCTATTTAAGATAATAGCTACTAATTATACCGAAGAATATATCGTAAGATTAATAATTAATATAGCTTACTAAAATATAAAGGAAAAATCTAAAGCAAATATAGAAAAAACGTTATAGGAGTTAAGTTATAATTTTATTGCTATTTAAAAACCGCTAGTATAGCAACAAAGTGATCTATATTGCTTATTAACTAACTATAGATTTGTTTAAAGCAGTGGCAGGGCTGCGTTATATATTAATATATAAATAGCGCTAGAAAAGAGTTTCTAAGAGAGCAGTTAAGACTGGGCGAGCGTTAAAATCGGGGATAGCAATAACATAATTATGATATAATTAATATATTCCCCGAGCCTATCGGGTAGAGATTAGGAGAGCATTTTTAGAAGCCTCCCTCAAATACCTCTACCGGGACGCCATCTGTTTATTAGTGACCTTAACTTACACGACCCCAGCTAAGACATCTACGAACGCTTTTTGCAAGGCGTTGAATAGCTTTTGGAGTTTACGGCGCGATAAGACCTGTCGCTATATATTTTAGTAAAAAAACTAATAAAAATTATGAAAGGGTAGAGGGACTCGACTATAAACTACGTTTAGGTATTCGAAACGCTGCCAATTACTTACTACGGGGATTTAGGATAGGAGGGTTCAGACTACAAGGCTTTCGGCGTGACGATAGACGACTAGGGCGGCTTCGAGCGCGTAAAACGAACTGCAGAAAGCTGGAATTGGCCAAAAATAAACGCTATAATAGTATTTGCCGAAATAGAAAGACGATTTAAAAGCCTAAAATTCCCTAAAAGCGCTAAAAAGCTCGATAAAATTTATAACGAATTTATAATTACTTTAATAAAAATCGCTAATTTTACAACCTTATTAAAAATGCCGATAAGTGGCAATGCTAAAAGCCTTTGCTATATGCTAGAGATTGCAGAACTATAAAAAGAGGTATTTAAGGTATATAGAAAATACTGCAAAAAGTGTAGCGAACGGGCTTGGGAAACGTTTACAACGGTATTAAAAGAGCTTAAAAATGCCGTTTGCCGTATAAGGCGATGCGCTTAGCGCTGCATAGTTACGAAAATATTAAAAGACTCCAAAGATTTATAGTTTTTAGCAAAATGGGCATAATTATTAGACGAACCAAGAACAGGAACGATGTCGGTACTACTACTACGTAGTGCCTTTAATGGGCTTATTGAAATATATATTTATAAAGAACGGGCAGATAAATTTGTAAAACAGTTCTTTTTATTGTTACAAGTAGATATTAATAATATCTTAAAATGCCTAGAAAATTACGATAGCTACTAAAAATTCGAAATTAATTAAGAAATATTTATAAAAGATATTATAGCTTTAATGCGTAAAATAGCTTTTTAGAAAGCTTTGGGGTACGATTTATTATTAAACGGTTTGTTAAAAACTTACGGGGAACTATTATAATAATATTTAGCAGTTTTATATTAAACAAGCTTTTAGCTTGCTTAGTATTCGACGAGATTTCGAGAAGTATAAGTTATCGTAATATCGAAACTAGGAAAATTACTAGCAGTATGCTAAATATTGGAGGGTTAAAGACCAATTTTATTTATTAATATAATAAGCAAAGTATTCGAGAAAGCCTTTTGTAACTATATTATAGAAATAGCCGAGTTGTATAATTTACTCCTAGATGGCTAGATAGATAATTGCTAGGGACGTTTTATAGATCTAGCGATTATAATAGTAGTAAGAGCGGCGAGGGAAGTATTAAAGCAAAAAGGCGTTGCTTCCCTGCTTTTATTCGACCTTATAGGAGTGTTTAATAAAATTAACTATAAACATTTAATATAGGTAATACAACAAAAAAACTACCTACTATAAATAGTTATATAATTTAGGAGTTTTTTAATAAAGTACGTAGTATATTTAAAATTCGACGACGAGCTATCTGAAGCCTATCTAATTACGGCTAAAATATTATAAAAATTATCGTTATTTTCTATCTTCTTTTTATTTTATATAGCATTTTTTTACGAAAAATTCGCTAAATATTTTAAAATAGTAATAGTTAGCTTTATAAATAATATAAATATTTTTACTAAAAATATAGATTTTACTAAAAATTGCAAAATTTTCGAAAAAGCGTAGAAAACTTATATTTTATAAGTATATTATTATAGTATATAATTTAACCTTATAAAAAGCAAATTGATCTATTTTATATACTAAAAGGCAGGTTTTATAAATATTTTAACACTTTCCGGAGCAACCGTTATACTAAATAATAACGCGTATTTTTTAAAAATATATCTTAAATATACGATAAGCTAAAAAATATATTTAATATACGTTAAAAAAAAGCTTATTATTTAAAAATATATAATTATAAAACTAAAGAATTTAATATAAAAAACTAGCGTTATTAAAGCTAAATAATTATATATTTTAATTATAAAAAGTATTTTAATATATAGTATATTAGTATAGTATTTTTTTAGTAACGAGAATATTTTTAAAAGTATTATTAAAAATCTCGAGAGCTATTAAAAAGAATGTATTAAAAGGATATTAAGTGTATATAAAGCGACCTTTATCTGCCATTTAGAGATAGAACTAGAAATCTTACCGTTAAATATTTATTTAAACGTTTAGGCGGCATCCTTTAAGTAGAAAATATATATATTAAATGGCTTAGAAATAGTTTAAAAAGTAGCTAAAAAGATAGCTAAAATTATCTACGAAACAAGATATAAACGAGCTTAATATTAAATAAATAAAAGGCGCTGTAGGGAGAAGCTAAATACTTTTAAAAAGCTCGAATTTTAAAATATAATACGTTTTAATAATTAGTTCGATAAATAAGCACTAAATAAAGCTTTAATAGATAAATAATAAACGTACTAGTAGAAATAATATAAAAGAAATAACTAATATTTAGTTATCGAAAAGCTGTCTATAAAAAATGCTATAAAATATTATAAAAAATTATTAAAATATAAAGCAGCAATTATTTTCTAAATATGTATTAAAAAAATAAGCTTTGCAGTTTTTTTATATAAAACTAAAGTCCTTAGTATTTTAATATTACTATATAAATATATTGTAAAACGTAAAACGGCAAAATATATTATATTACGTTACGTTTTATTAATTAACGAAAAGGAGTTACTACGTTGTTTATTAACGTTTTAGCCGTTTAAAATATACGATAATTTTATTTTTACTATAGACGATTTTTAAAACGCCTATTTTATAGCATAATGGATTTTATAGATAGGCAAGCTATTTATATATAGGCTGGCAACGGAGATTAGAGGGACAAGGGAGCGCTTGAGGCGTCCCGAGAAGGATCGAATTAGGAAAGATTGCGGTACGTTTATTGAGGTGGCCCAGGAGCGCATGGAGGAGTTTGTAGAGTATATCGGAGGGGGATAATTAGTATAGGGGACGTTTATAAGGGGCATACCTAGCGGTGCGCTATATAGACGCGCCTTTAAAGAATGTTTCGGAGGCGCCGGGCGATCTCCTCCTCTTTATCACTGCCCGCTAGGGGGCAGTGATTTAAATATATAGGTATTGTAGATTTATAGTATTACTATAAACGGTAGTAAGGTGTTTTATCCGACCTGGGCCTGTACGTACTGCAACGATTGTTGCGGCGTGTATGGGCTTTGGGTACGGTTTTTGCCCTGGTTTTAGAATAGGTTGTGGCGCTGCGCTGATATTTAATCGGCTCTGCAGCTTAAATAATAATAATAATAATAATAAATAGTTTATTAAAAACGAGATTATTTTATTAATAATTTTAATAATTGTTTATATATTTTTTTAATAATAGTATTAATTATTTAATTATTAAATTAAAATTTAGCAATTTTTTTATTAATCGTTTTATTTTAATATTATAAAATAATATTAAATTTTTTACTAATTATTTTAATAATAAAATTTTATAAATTATTTTTAATAAAAATATATTTATAAATAGCGTTAAAATTTATAAATATTTTATTATAATTAATAAAAAGATATTTTATATTTATTTATAAAATTTTAATAATAATATTAAAATTAACTTTAATAAATATAAAAATATAAAAATAATTTTTTTTAATATTTTATAACTTTATTTATTAAAAGTTTTTTTTTTTTATAAAAATAATAATAATATTAATATAAAAATAGTTCAATAATTAAAATTACGATATTATATATATATATATTATTTTTATTAAATTTGTTATAAATTTGCCGAAATAATTTAAAAATATACTTTTTTTTTAAAAAAATAATTTAAAACTTTTATTATAATTTTAAATAAAAATATTACTATTTAGTTTAAACTAAGACTTAAAATAGCATTTTTATTTATATATGAAAAAGAAATGCTTTAAATAAAACTTATATTATTAATAAAAGCTAATTAAAATAAAAATAATATCGATAATAATATAATTAATTTTTAAAAACCTTTAAACTAGTTTTTTATATTTTTTTTTTAATTTAAATAATTTAATATATTTTTATTTATAAAATCTAATAAAAAAAAATATCTAAAAATACTAAAAAAGAACCTATATTAAAGCTAAAATTTTTTTTATAATTTAATTAATTTAAATTTAAACTATAATAAATACGATTTTAAGCTATAAAAATATTTTTAATTTTTAAAAAACATATTACTAATATTATTATTAAAATTTTATAAATAGTTATTAATCATTTTTATAAAAATTTTTTACGTTAGTTTTTTATTTAATAAAAATATATAATTAGCAATTAATATATAAATATTATTTTTAATTAAATTAAACTATATAATTGAAAATTTTTAAAATTAAATTAATAATTAACTAATATAATAAATAATATTTTTTTAATATTTTATAAATAGTTTAATAAAACTATATAAAATTTAGTAAACTAATTTTTATTAATTTTTTTATTTAACTAGTTAAATTAAAAATAATATAATATTAAATATAATACGTTTAAAAAATATTGCCAATTAGCAATAATAAAAAACCAAAATTAATAGCTTTTTAAAACGGTATAAAATTTTAAAAAAATTAATAAAACTAAACGCAAAAAAAAAGCTAAAAGCCTGAAAATAATAAAATCTAAACTAATTTAACGTTTTTTTATACTATTTTATTAAAATATTGCTTATTTTTATTATTATAATAATATTATTATTATAATAAAAATATATATAAAGTAGTAAAAAAAATTAAAATAAAAATAATAATTATATAATTATAATATATTATATTTTTAATATAATTAGTTTAATTTTAATAAAATAGTAAACGTAGAAAAATTAATAACTAGAAATATAATAAATAAAATTTCGCGTTAAGCTTTTATATATATTAATTTTTATATATAAATATTTAAATTATAAAAATTTATTAATTTTCCAATTCTTAGTACTTTTTAGAAGTTTGCGCGTCTTACCCTCAAATAGTATTGGTCATGTTGAACCCTTATTTCGGACCCGATTTCATTGCATATTGGTTTATTCTATACTTTTCTTCTCATAACTGGTTTTCTCTTGGCCGTATATAGCTATATACCAGCTGTACATAATATTTTTTCCAGACCACTTATAAGAACGGCAAAGCCTCTTCCCATTCTCCCTGGGCTACGCTTGCAACTTACTATAGATGGCATCCTGTTGAGTTTCTGATCTTGGACGTAATCTTTGCTACTACCGCACTCTGGATATGGTCAGAACATACCATCTGTGACCCCCCCCTCGGCCACCCCCCCCTCCCGGCAACCAAAACTTTCTCTACTACACCCAAATACACTCAACTTTACTTATACCGATCTCGATAACCACTTAGGAAAGCCCTTAATTAGAGTAGATAATTGTGTAAAACAGTCATTTATCTCTATTTGCAAGTAGTTTTTAAGTCACATAATCATCGGAGACGGCTAAGCGAGAGGCCGACGAGAAAAGTATGCGCGCGAATCTTTTCTTTTTTTTGCCTATTTTTCCTATGCAACCACTAACCTCCTTACCCCTTTTCTTAACAACTATACCTCTTTATTTTTATTCAAAAAGTAATATAACTAACGCAGTAGTTAATGTTAATAAGAATTGCCTTTCTATCAATAAATCGGCCTAGAAATGGGGTGTACCGCGCTCAACACTGCAAGATAAGCTTAATAAGAAGTCTCGAGATGAACCGCCTGTATAACTAAACCAACGATTAACTGCTGGCCAGGAGATTAAGTTAGTGTAATAGATATTACGTTAAGAAACTCTAGGCTTTGCGCTATTTTACTCCGTTATACGCGTTATTGTTGAAAAGGTTAGCGAATTTAATGGCAATACGGCGCCGATAGGGAAGTATTAGATCTAGGCGTTTATTAAGCGTAACCTCGAAGTAAAAACGAAGATAGGCAAAAAGCAGGAAGCAGTAAGGTTTAACAATTTTAACGTTAAGTCAATTAATTGGTATTTCGACGTTTGCGAGGTATATAAATAGGTAATGGCGTCGAATATCTATAACGTCGATGAAGGCGGTATTATAAGCGGTTTTGGTAAGTTTTACAATCCAGGTACGGCCAGAACTTATTCTATAGCTAAACTATATATAGGCTTTAATTTTTTCGTATTTGGAAGCTTAAAAAGCAAAAAAACTATCATAAAGTCTCCCTAGAATCGCAACTAGACGTTTTTTATTAAAGCTATCGCCGCAGACGGAGTAGCTTTAACTTCTGGTATTATTTTTAAAGGCAAAGATTTGTAGGCGCAATAGTTTATTTAGGAGTTTAGAACTATATATAATTAGTACTATATTTATTCAAAAAACGGCTGGACTAGCAGTGATATCGCCGTTGAGTGGCTTATCGATATCTTCTTTCCTTAGGCCAACGTTTGCCGAAACTACGACGAGTTAGAAGCAGTGCTTTTAATCCTTAATAGGTATAAGAATTACGTATCTATAAGTGTAGTTTGTTTAATTTTGCGATTTTTCTACGTTGCGAAATCGCAGAATAAAGTTAATAAACTATATAGTAGGACGAGTTTATAGCTGCAGCGTTTTTGAATAACGTTAATTTATTATTTCTACCCGTATATACCTCTTATGGCCTCTAACTACTTAATAATAGGCCTTATAACGCACTAAAAACAGCTTATAGAAAGTATTTACAGCAGTTATCGAGCTTGAGTGACGCTACGCCGGTGGACAAAATCGAGTTCTTTAAGTACTACTTTAAAGCCAAAATCGATACATTTACAGTCTTTAACGTCAAATCAAAGTTTAGAACTACTAGAAATTGGCCTATCAATAGAGGCAAAGCGTTACGCCACCCAAAATTACAAGTTGAAAGACCTAAGACCCTTAAGCTAGAGGCTACTGTTGCAATTGATTAAGCCGTTTTTTCAACGCTTAAAAGCGCTATGGAAATTCGTGAACTAGGGAGGCACAAGAGCCCAAGGACTCGCTGGAAGTTCAAAAAGGCCGCAAATGCGTACCAGAAGCTGTTTTTTCAACTAGTTACTAAAGACCAGAAAATCGCAAATCTCAAAGCGCAACTGGAGAAGGTAACGAAGGGCAAAAAACGCAAAAAGGTTCCCAACCCTAACCAACGCTTTATAACTATTAGCGAAATCCTAGCGAACGGTAGCAACTTTAATGAAGTTATAGATGAGCCAGAAGAGCCCGTTGTTAAGGAAGAAGAAGAAAAAGTTGAAGAGGAGTTATCAGAGTCAGAGGAGGCAGAAGAACCGGAAGATGTAGCCCCTATTCGCACACGCGTCGGCCGCGAGTCACGCTGCCCTGAAAGATACATAAATTAAACAGCTCATTGCCTTTAGAATAAGCTATTAAACACCTAATTTTATCACGAATTGACTGATATCTATATAAGTGAACATTGCGACTTTTCTATGAGGCTTACTAATATTAGGTTGCCGGGAGGTGGGGGTGGCCGAGGGGGGGGTCACAGATGGTACATTTTAGGCAATACGGGCATCACCGCATGGCTAGGATTCGGCTACAGTTCGATTTACAGTTACGGGAATCGTCGGGCATTACGCTGACGCTCTTGTTGGTTTGTTACTGTTGTTTGTGGGGGAGAAACAGACTTGTTGGACGCGCCTTTGGCATTTACCGGAGTACGCTTTTGACTGCTTATCAGTTATTGGCATATGGAACTGTTTTCGCCGCGGCGGCCTACGGCGGTGCATATTTTGTGAGTTCTTTTTGAATTTGACCCCTATTTCTTATGCTGATAAATCCTGTTTCAATATTATCCCTTTGCTTTAGCATTAATCAAAACTTGGTTTGACAATTACGAATGGCTTTCTTCGCTGTCTAACAGTCCTTCGTAGCTAGCTATCGTGTATCAAACGACGATAGCAAAGCTGTTTTTGATGTTGACAACCCCGGCCTGACAGCTGCCGAAGGAAGATTGGGAAATCCTTGGTACCTTGCTTGCTTTTTGTTAAGCTTTCTTGCTTTCCTGGGTATTCTTCTGCTTATTCTTACGTTACTGTCGCCAATCCGCCGCGGTGCGTATAACTTCTTCTACTACACGCATATTGTGTGTGTTGTCGTAATCATCTTCCTTGTTTATGTTTATGCGAGCACTAACTTCTACTTCTTGCTTCCGGGCTCAATACTTTGAGTTGTGGACTGGACCTTGCGAGTATGCGGGACACAGAAAGGTCTCCGCATCGTATCATGTGAGGAAAAGGCTCAGCTAGATAATGTACGCGAACGCTCAGGGAGAGGCTTGGGCAAAGTGGCGACCGTATTAATAGAGAATGCTGGCGGCTGATGGGTCCGAATTACCATCCTATGGTTAACGAGGACAGATCATTCCCCAGCGTGTATCACACGAGCCTGAGATAGCCGGCAGCCCTGAAGAGCTAGCACAGAGACCGGAGTCAAGCCAACGGGCGAAAGCATCATCGAAAGGGGCTTGGGTCACCACAAGTCCAGTTCAGTCATTCTATATCAATTTTCCGACTATCAGCAAACTACAAAATCATGCATTTACTTGTGCATCGACACCATGTACTGCAAGTAGTTTATCGGTGGAGTCCGACAGACTCGTATTCCTCTTACAGCGCAGTAGTCCGTAGGGGAAAATACAGTCTCGCATCGAAAAGGAATGGACCTGGAAACTTGCTTCTTTAGTTATGGCGGATAACGAAAATCTCGCTTCAGGCGACATAAACGAGCCTACGGTACAAAAATCAGACTTGGAGAATTCCTCTTCGAAGACGACGAAGGGAATTGAAATCTCTGTCCGCCTTGAGGGTCCATACACTCCCCACTGGAGCGGATATCGTTCCGCGGGCCATCTTTTGTGCATCGTCGGTGGCACCGGCGTTACGGGGGCGCTGAGCCTCGCCGTCTGGTGGGCAGAGCATCGCGCATGCTCAGATGATAACGCTAGATTTTGTTTGATTTGGACTGTACGTCAACGAAGTACGGCTCAGTCACTGTCCTAGTGGGTGGAACTCGATGAAGCTTGGCGGTCCGGATCTGCAACAAATATGCGCACCGTGTTACATGTCAGCTCCGAAAGTAGCCGTCTCGATGTGATGGAGATATTGAGGAAGAGTTTGGCAGATGGCGCACGGGTATTCAAGCAGGAGAAAAACGAAGGATGTAGAACAGAAGTTTATGTTTCAGGACCCAGCGGTCTCTTGACATTATCCGAGAGAGTCTGTCTCCAGTTGCAGCGCGAATTAAGAGTGGTGAAGCGATCAAAAGGCCCCCTTCCATACATGACGGATCAGCTAGGGTTTTACGCCGCCAAGTGGGATCTTTAAGCATATAGTTTATAAGTTCACAGAGACTACTTGAATAGAATGCGTAGCAACCTTTTGACAGAAGTGCTTTCGGGGATGCGTGCATTCCTAAACCGACAAATCGGACCATCTACTCTAGATAAACAGGTCTCGTGTAAAACTCGGTATCCGCTGTGGTCTTTACTAGCTCGTCTTCGGAGTACCACTGCGCTCGAACATTCACCATGTCATTGGCATTGCCCAAGAAAAACTCCCTTTGGGAAGACGGTAGATGCACACTCATCTTGTAACTCGGATAGTATGGGCTCTGCCCGTGATAAATCAATTAGTATCTTGCCTCTCTACGCAAGGATTGGGATTGTGAAAGGCTGACCATATATCCTAGAGCCAACATGACACGATGTGCATGGCTCGAGTTGGGCATGCCTGCATGCCATGTCCTGAGATCACGGATCATGATATCTCCTCTACAGCATTCGGGTTGGATTGGTCGGCGGATCGTCATTCGCTGCTGCTTGGCTTCTTCTGTGATTGGAGGGATCACGTCGCCCATCCTGGCATACGGATAGGGCCGAAGATCAGTTCCGTCGGAAGCAACTTGCTGATCTCGGTGGGTAGTCAATGCATTGGTGCCGAGCCAGAACTCCGTTGCGCCATTCTCTACGCTAAAATCGCAGAGGGGGATATTGGCTATAAACATATAAGGGAATAGGGGATGCTCGAAGCCGCTGTCTTTGTGCGCAGGCTGACGCATGCCCGTGGTGTTAGCCAGGGCAGTATTCGCGGTACACCAATTCCAAACTGGTCGGGGACCAAGATAGCTGCGCATGCAATTATAAGCTTGAGATCATGACCAATAATAAGAACTCGGATCTAGCTTACGCGTTTGCCAGCTGTAGGAGGAAAGGGTTGAAGTATATTGAAGTATCGAGGTACTCCGCATCCGAAGTTGGGGGCCGTTGTAGAAAATTGGCTTGTCAGCCCAGTCAGCGGCCGTATTCTCGTAGCATAGTGTTAAGCACTTACACTTGATCCCATGATTGTACACTTGACTCGGATCGGCGAGCATCCTATCGGCATCGTCACACATTTTCGCATTGATTTTATCAATGATCTCGACAGGAATCACATTCTTGAGAACGACCAAGCCATCGTGGTTCATTGCACTCAGGGCTTGTATGAGCGTCTGCGGAGAGTATTTCCGCGCTTTGCGCTCCCCCTCCGACATACTGATTTGCTGGACATGATCTTCAGAGTTGATAGTCATCTTGCCTACAGCGGCTTTGAAGTACAAATGTCAATTAAGGATGAATAGCAAGGCGCAATGTCTATTTTTGCAGGGGACTGAGCTTCGTTAATATGTCCCGACTATAAGCCCCTGCATACGGGAATGCAGTGTCGTGTACCCCACAACCGCTGGTCAGAGTTTACAGGAACCGGCGAATGAGTCAATCGGCGGCCATCATCCACAGCGCACCCGCTTCAAACAGCAACCCTTACATATTGCTGTCTTGCATGCGAGATGCTCGGGGTTAGCCCGCAGGGGCTTGGCCTATTCAATTTGGAGTAAAAACACTTCGCAATGGATGCAATCGCGTTAGGTCTCATCTTGGCCTACTCGTTCTGGCGTTAGGACTTCTCTCTGAAAGTTCAAGGCCAAAGTATAGATAGAATGGCCAGCCCCATCCCCGCAAATAAAAGACCGTGGAGAGCATTAGATACTTCGTAGTTCACTAAGGCAAGCTACCCCTGTCTAACGCAAGATACCCTGCAGTTATCCACTGTATTTCGACTGGCTGGCTTGCGTTTTATTCCATTTCGAGCTTGGACGCTGGATGATGCTGCAGACTTACGCAGCCTACACAAGATAAAGCGAGGCAGTCACCCAACTCATGTGCGCGATGGCTTGACGCAATGATTCGTAAATCTAGAACGACCTGCACCACACGTAGGCATGTACCATGCTGCCATTTGCATATGCTGAGTTCTCGTTATAACTACGTTCTTATATTGATCATCACATGCCCCTAGTATCCGAAAGGTCAAATGTGATGAGGTGAAGGATTCGTATAATCAATGTTAGTTAGAAAAAGGCAGGTTGACTATCACTCATCACAATTAGCGAGTAACCTCATGGGTCGCTCAACAGGTGGAGCTTGTGACGGCTATAGATCCAACTTTCGACCATCCAATATCCATCAAAGCTTTGATGGATCCTCATTGGTCTTAGGATCCTCGGTCCCTGCTCCCTCCGCTCAATACCATCTTGGTGACTAACCTTAAATCCCCGCACAGATTGGTCTGGACGAACTACAACATTTCGCAACTCACTTTACCATCAAGCCACTCTCCGCCATAAGCATGAGCCACAGGGCGGCGGGTGTTACCTATCAGAATGAATCTCGAGATACTCTATATGCTGCCACTCCCGAGCTAGCGATTCTTCATGTTTTGAATTGTCTGCATGCTTTGCTCAGGTCATTCGAATTACAAGCCACCCTGGGAATCACAGGATCACTGTCCAGTCAGCTACATTCAACGTTCAACGTGGCCTTGCGTTTCTATACTGCCGGCTGTTATGGACATTGAACTCACTCTAGACGATTCCACCTCCACAACTCAACACTTCATCCGAGCGTTCGGAGTTATGCACCAAAGTGTCAGCCGCTCATATTTTAGTCTAGATGGCACTGGTTGATGAAGGCGCAATTTTTTTTTTTAGCTTACCAGGATGGATGCTTTCGCCATCAAGCCTTTCTTAACCGATTGCCCAAACGGATTGCGAGATCCTTTCCCGTCGAAGCCCGTGAGAGGGAGAAGTGGACTTTCAGCGGTGGGAGCCTCAATCCTGTATGCTAATGGAATACTAGCAGCCATAAGCAGGTCGACTTTGACAATGCTAAGGCAACTTTCACAAATGTCTAGTTCATCACACCCCGATGTAGAATTCGTCGATGACAGACTTAAGACTATTGGAAAGCTGAAGAAAAGGTGAGAAAAATCCCCACCACTTGAATATTTATAGAGGGCTAGATCATACCTCGATTGTAGAGCTTGAGATTAGATACAGAAAAGACTTGTCTATCAACAGATCTCAGCCGTTAGATGTGAATAATGTATATTCAAACTTTGTAAATTGTATATATTAAAACAAGGTGTACCAAAAAATGTCGCATAACTACTTAAGGATTATATTATAGCTTTAAGGTAACTTAAGGTTATGGGGTTTTATTTCAACATAATGCAACTTAATGTCTTTTGGAGAATAGTTGCAAATAAGAAAGATGAACTTGAAGAATGTTTGATACACTTTGCGGAGATTTCTTTTGGATTTAAATCTTAGTCTCAACTTTTACTATTCAACCCTTCTTCCCTAGCTCGAAAAGGAAACTTCTTTCTAGGTAAACGTCATTGGACGGCTCTACGGTGCCCTGCTCGATTTCGCTTTAGGCCGTTAATGGGCAATCGGATAATGACAGCGCAGCAGGAAAGCCAAATGCAGCGCCAAAATTCCGCAAAACACATATATAAACGGGGTTCCTAAAGCTTTGCCAGATCATGCGAATGCTGGAAGTAGGATAAGTCCGCGGAACTGCCTTTTGGAAACTCGCGTACTGTTCCAGCCGCATGTGGTCGCGACTCATCCCGAGTAGATCCTCGCGTGTCATGCCATTACATGTCCGTTTCTCTGCTTATGTTCCAGGCTGCATCAAGCTGAAGCTGTAATGGATGTTAACATAGCGGAGCTAGCTGAGAGAAAGAGTTCGATATCATGGAGTATCATACTCCTATCTAGACTTATTTCAGCATAGGTGTTCATGCACTAACTAGACAATTTTTAATAAGTAAGAAGTTAGTTTGGACTGCTATCCGCTTAGTAGAGATGCTATAATAGGATAATTATAACCAAGGCCAGCAACTAACATACAAGATCAGATAGTTGAACTAACTAATCAGTGAAGCCCTTGAAGAAGGCTGCTGGAATTGCAAAAATGAAGCGTTGCAAATTTCACAGTCTCAAGACTCTGCAGGGCCTTCAGCCGTGAAGATGCCATGTCACAGCAATGTCATGAACACGTTCATCAAACACCATGCGCCATGTCTCTGACCAGATAACGTAATACGTGTACACATTACCATCTCGGCGATCAGACTGACATTAAGTTATTGTTTTCATGCGTGTCTTGCTTCGTCTTCATAGCCATCTCTGCTGCCATGGTACTCATCCCTCCACGAGTCGCATAAGAGCTTCGCTCGCGTAGTCGGGCTCCAAAAACATATAGAGTAATCGGGAGAAAGACAAATGCCGCTGAAATGACACCGAAGGTGCCGAACGCCCAGTTGGCCCCGAGGTTCGTGATCATATCGAGGATGAAGATTGGCACAATTCCCGCAGCAGTCAACCTGAAACAGGCCGCGGCTGTAAGCGCGGAGAGCGTGCCTCGCGGAGGATAGGCATCGAATAGGTAGGAGATGTAAGAAATGACTATCAGTGCGCTACCCCAGACATAGACTGCTGTGCCAAAGATAGGAGCGTAGTAGCTATGACTTGGGTTTGCGGTATAACCAACCCAGAACAGTGAAGCAACGAGCAGGAATGAACCGAAGATAGCACTAATGAGGCGGGTCTCTATTGCAGGGCCGGACATTTTTTCGGGTGTTGACTTATTGGAGCGCGACACCAGACCCTCGGTCACGCAGGCGAACACCAACGCCAGTCCGGACCCTCCGAGAGCCGAGATGAAAGCTAGACCGGCTCTTCTGACATCAAATCCGTATGCCATACCTAGGGCAGCCGGTACAGAAATAAACCATTGGAATGTGACGGCGAAGTTTAGGCCAAGGTGAAGGCTGCTCAGTATGACAATAGGTTCGGTGACTAACATCTTGAGCGGCGAAAAAAATGTGATGCGCGCCATTTCCGAAATAGTTACACCACTTGGCGCTCCTGGAAGCTTGACGTTGCTCTTCTGGAAATGGATTCTCTGGCGCAGTATTTCACGGCCATAGGTCTCTGGCATGGCACAACCGTGAGCTAAGGCAACGGAACCGAACAGAAGGGTGACCCAAGAGAGCCACGGGATTCCTTTCGCTGCGAGGACAAATCCGCCAATGAGGGGGCCTGCATGATAGAATATATATGTCAACAACATATAGAGTTTCGTGATAAGAGGATAAATGAATCGTACCGAATGCAGCTCCCCAATAGGAAGCTAAAGTGAGGAGTGAATAGTAAGTGACAGTTCTCTCGGCTGACCAAATATCGGCAAACGTGCCCTCAATCAACACCAGGCAAGGTCCACCGAAGAGCCCAGCGAAAAATCGGAAAGCCAGAAGCGTGGAGATGTTGGGAGCGAAGCCAATAACCACAACGGCGAGAAGGTAAAGTGGGAAGCTTGCTAGGTATATGGGTCGCCGGCCGAATCTTTCGCTAAGATGAGGAGTGTATATAGGAGCGAAGAAGACACCGAAGAAAGGCAGCGTATAGCCAAGATTAGCTACATGCTGAGAGACGCCCAGATCTTTGATGACATTTGGTATCGCAGCGGTATAAGTAGTAGTGCCGTAGAGACTATCTGGTCGTTAGCTTGTTATGTATCACTTTCTGGAATACGTGAAGAACCCGACGTACACAATGAAGGCAAAGGAGAAGGCTGTGAACGAGGTGTAGCACTTCTTCCAAAGAGGCCATCTCATAGGGCTATCGGGATCCATTGGGGAAATGTTGTGGCCACTGCTTGCCGAAGGCATTTCATTCCACATGGTCGACTCCGAGGCTCGCCCATCGTGTCCGGGTGGCATGCTGTTTCTGTCGGGTGATGTGGGCATCTCACTGGAAGAAGGCACATGTGCAGATATAGTCATATCTGGCCTCTTCGTAGAAGTAGGTGTTTCCATTGTTGAACGAAAATTATGTCGACAACTACACTGAGGTAAAAAGTAGGTGAAGGTCTACCGAGAGAAGAACTCTTGAATACACCGGGCACCTTTATATACTTGCCCCTTGGAAAATAGCCGCATCTGTCTTGGACGTATTGAGATCATATTTGTGATACTTGAAATCCTAAATGAGTGTCAGTAATGCTGCACATCGGTACGCAAGTCAGGTCTTGGGTTTGATGATTCCAAAGCTTCCAAATTCGATAGGGTAGACAGTATGACAAGAGGATGAGCTGCTAACACGGTGCGGTAGGCGGGATGATCGGCCCAAGAATCTACCGACCTGGGCTTAGCGGCGATTTGGAATCATTGTTGCTCGAAAGTCAAGTCAATACATATCTGACGCATGAAGAGGAATGCTATTGGGAATCATTTTTATAACATATACTTTGGTCTGTTAACTTATGAATGTCGATGTCTGGAACCAAATTATATCGACTCATGACTCTTTATCCTAATTCTGCTCTTTCATAATGTAGTTGTACTCATATGTCAATAAGCCAGCTAACCAATTGCATCAAGCTGTCCGGAAATGGGTGGGTCCGGTTTCATGGGTGATCAGTCAGCCACCATGCCGTGAGATGATTGATTGTTGGCGTGCCCATGGATTCTGGGGCTCGACAAGACCATTGGTCAAGTATAAAGTTTTCAAGCTCGCAAAACACTGTTCGAAGCATCAGCGTATCACAGATTGCAGGACAGTGAGCTGGACATCGAATGCCATGGCACTGTGACACCGAGTCTAGAGACAGATGTATCTGCTCTGAAAGCAGCAGGAGCAAATGCGCAGCGGAAGAGTCGGGAGGGAAGGTTCCGTCTTCATAATACTATAATCTTGGGTAAGAAAAGTAGCATGGACTCGCGAACTCTCAAGATGGAGGGCGTGAACAAAACCACATTTCATCCAAGCCAGTGCTTGCAGTCACTTAGCTTACCACACATGTAATAGGCTTAGGCTTTGAATGATCGTGATAGCCCATGAGAAGATGGACACGACACTCGAAGATAATCTTCGGTATAAAATATATGTGCAGGGACAGTGAAATAAAGGTAATAATTACATAAGTACTTATTACGTTGCATTTTTAGTAAGTAGTTAGTTTAGCTTTTATAAAGGGGGTAGACTTAGAGTGATCAACCACCGAGCAGTTTTTAATTCAATTTTGTATTAAGCTTTTTCACATTTTAATTTCTATGCATAAGTGCTTAAGTTACAAGAATTTATTGATTTTTGAATTCTTAGAGTCATTCAGGGGCTTACGCGCCTCACCTTTGAGTAGTGTAGGTTGTATTGAGCCCCAATTGGGACCCGATTTCAACAGTCATCATTGTCCGGCCTATGATACGATAGAGCAATTGCTATACCCACTCGGGCCAGTTTCAATACCTGCGGAAGGACTAGTCTCTCTCTTAAAGTTGTAGCTCATGTAGTGACTAGCTTTTCAGGTAAGTTTTTGATCTAGATTATTGTTGTGATATTCAATTTCCATAGAAAACATAGAACACACTGGAATATCATTTCGTCTTAGTGGAAATCGCCACCAAAGGCATGTTTGATACCAGGGAGCTAAATATTTCAAGAGAATTCAATTTATTTTATCCAATTGATCAGCTTCGGGCTGCCTTTGTGCACGAGCTCATATAGCAGACCAGCCTATACAATATTTCGGAAATGCTAACGTATCTATGTAAATCACATATCTATATGTATATCAACTCTGCTATGAAGGATGTATGAGGGCTCGGGCAGCCTCGTCAGAGACTTCAGGCTCGGACGCCGCTTGCTGAAGGCCTTTGTATGTGTCCTGAATGATCTGATCTCGCAAGATATGCATCTCGGGTGCAATATCGAGCAAGCGAGACTGGATGAAATGTAGAAGCAGCCAGAACTCTTCACCGTGGCCATGATTTTGTTGAACTTGCCTCCAGTATCTGGACGCGCTTTGATCCCGCGTTAGTAGATGCAAATACGCATGAGTGAGCTCATGCGCTGCGATGCAGATTATCATTTCTAGTGGATGCCATTCGCCTGAGCATTGGCGTAAACGTATTAAAAGACCGCCGGTTTGCTCATTAAAATGTCCCTTTTGCAAATTTTCCTTCCCCTCCCTCACTTTGCCATCAACCTCTAGCGCAATAGCGGATCGCGTCGCTCTCAGTCCCCCGCTACACTTCGCTGGCTGGGTGATCAGGCCGAAGAAGAAGAGACGATCGATCCAGACTAGATATTCGCTGGTTAACCAGCCCAGATCCCGGTCCTCAGGTGGACTTACCTGGCTCCTTCTTAGATCGGCTTCAAGTTTTTCCTTGAACTCGCTCACCAAGGTGGAGCGTAGGAATGAGTTCCCAGCCTCGCAGTTTGCTGTGGTAAACTGGACCATCTCGCTAGCTGAGTGAAAGTAAGGATCGTCCGAATCTGTCTCCCAGAATTTGCTCCTGATGTCACCGGGGACTCCTTGCCAAACTTCAATCCGTCGCGCAAAATCTTGCACATTCTGTCTCACTGCCGCTGGCAACGATGAAATGTCAGACATTTTGCTTAGCAGCAAGCTGTTGAGTAAGCTATGAAGCCGTAAGATGGTGTTAATTCAGTGTGCAATTGCTTAGAATGCCATTAATATAGATGGGACCCGACATTTATCATACAAAGAGAATCGAGAACATTGGTCCGATAACAACAGTGCTGATTTTCCGAACAAACGTTTTAATGCTTAAACAACAAAGAGAATATGCTCTGAGAAAAACGTATCTCTTGACCTGATTCGAACTCGGTAATGACGTCTTCCCTGTCCTTCTTTACTAGGATGCTCATTTGGACGTGTAACATGCCTCTTACCCTTACGAAACGCGATCACTTACTAGGACATTTCATCAGTCTCATCAAGTGCTCCACAGGCAGAATAGTAATAGTACTGACAGTTCCAAAGGTAGGAAAAAGTGAAAATTAGCAGTATTCAAGACAAGACGCAAAATGATCACTACTCGTAAAAATTCCGGTTTCACACACGGGGACAAAAGTATTCGCACAAGACTTCCAACATATCCTAAATGTTTCTTCATTGGATATGGAAAGATCCTACCGTTACTTAAACATCTCGTCGTATAGTAAGTTAGTTATGCGCTACGGCAGAGCGAAGTAGTGTACATAACAACTGACATGTTGCTAGAGCCCTATAGACCCGCACCAACGAGCTACAACAACTCCTTTCAATCTTTGGAACCAGCCTCTAGTAAAGGGGAATTATTACAATATTAAACAAGTCGCCGTACCAAAGGATCCATTACACTATTTTCTAATTAAGATAAGTCCAATATATAGCGCATTAAGCTAGACACCCTACCGGTGGGCCACCCCATTCATAGGCCACTTTTAAATACGCGACGCGTCAATTGGGATCTACATAGTAATTCGCATATAAATCGCAATTCCCGCGTCCAAATTCTAAAACCAAACTATCTTCTTAATCCTCAAAACTTCAGCTTTTCATCATGACAAGTCAGGCAACCGACCATCGCACCACTTGCGCTATACGCGCGCATCAACAAGGGCAGTCAACTCGCAGCGCTGTAAAAGAATATAAAGTGCCCAAGTCAACTTTACAGCGCAAAATCGCTAGTCTCCCAACTCGTAGCAAATATAATAAGACTCGCCAAATATTATCAAGCACTTAAAAGGCCTTTTTGTTAACTTAGGCGCTGACCCAAGGCCAGTTAGGCTACTCGCCACCTATCGCCCGATTTTGTACCTACGCTTAGCGTATCCTAGCGGCATCTAGAAGGCAGATTAAGCTAAAAAAGAAATAGCACCTCGCGTTTCTTCGCCGTCATCCAAGTCTCCGGTCAATAAAGAGCAAAATCATTGATTATAAGCGCGTAAATAGCGCGTCTCGAGAAAATATTCACCTTTTCTTCGACCGCCTCTCCGTCCCGCAGGTCCTCGCGGTAAGACCCGAGAATACCTTCAATGCTGATAAATTTGGGCTATTCCAGGGCATCGGCAAAAACGGAGTAGTTATTAGAGCTTCCAATTTCAAAGTTGCCTTAACAAAAAGGCCCCAAAAGCGCGACTGGATAACGGTAATCAAGTATATTTCTGCTGTCGGCAAAGCGCTTCCTTCTCTCGTCGTTTTTGCAGCAAAATCAGTGCAAAAGCAGTAGTTCCCCGAGCTAAATAGGACGCATTTCAAAGAATGGAAGTTTGATCATTCGGATAAAGGTTAGACCTCGAATTTAATCGCTTTGAGGTAGTTTCGAGAGGTCTTTGAGCCACTTACGCGCCCTACTATGCGTGCTAAGTGGCGCGTTTTAATACTTAATAGCTATAGTAGCCATACCACCGAAAAATTCATATCCGAATGCATCTTAGCGCGTATATAGCTGGTATTTCTGCCAGCACATTCATCTCATATCCTTTAACCGTGCGATTTAGGCCCATTTTCGGTAGTTAAACAACGCTATCGCAAGATTCTGATAGACCTATTAGCACGGAAATACCTTGCACTACCCTCTAAAAAAGAGAGCCTTAAAGCCCTCGAAATCGCGCGCAAAAAGGCACTTACTAAAACGAATATGAAGGCAGGCTTTATCGCTACTAAAATCTGGCCTCGAAATCGCTCAAAACCAGAGGGTTCTCGATAGGTCGCACTTAACATGCCCAACTCTGCGGATCCGCCAACTCCTAATCAAGATCATCTTACAAAAAGACCACAGACCTCCCCAACGATACTGCATCGCATCGTTCAGAATCTAAAGACTCCTCAAAGTTCCCGTAATATATAGAAAATACAGCAAAATCTCAAAGATTATAGCGGTACAGAAATAGCGCATAGTCATCAACGCCTTGCTATAAAGAAAATCGGCAAAAAAATCGATCGCCATACAACGTAAATTGCTGAGTTAGAAAAGCAAGTTAGCAAACTAAAGGCACAACTCGTAATAGCGAGACCTTCTAGGCGTAAAAAAGTGCATCCAGATCCAAATTCCACCTTCGTTACGATACAGGATATTATAGCAAGTAGAGCGGTATCTTCCAAGGCACCCCGAAACACTACAGCAATCTCTGCACGTATTGTACGCCGTACGCGCGTAAGGCGCATCATCGAAAATAATATTGATGTAGAGAAGTATATTACGGTCGCATAGAGCCTAAATTTGTATTTTTACCATTTTTTTCAACGTAGCAATTAGGTATCCAATTGGTGGTGGGAATACGCGATTCCTAATTTGGGTGGTGGCCCATGATGGGGGTGGCCCACCGGTAGGGTGTCTAGCTTATTCCCTTGCGACATTTTGACGATAACGCCACCAGTATCGGAAACATCATGTGCATATCTATTCAAAATAGCAGCACATCTGCCCAGGGAGTACTGAAGTCCCTCCTCGCTATGTCGTCTCTCCACCGTTACGGGCTCCAGTCTCGGTCCCTCGAATTCAAGATTGCTGCCATCAGGTCCTTGGCAGTCGCATCACAGTGCGCAATCGGCACCCGGGAAATCATCCAGCACATCGCTGCTGCCATGATACTTGGCTCGATTGAGGCAAATAAATTCCTGAGTATCGTCATGCGTTCGCAGTCTAGTACGGTACTAATCAACACAACTTTTCATTGCAGATACTCGGACTGGCTTACACCTCTGATGAATGGACCCAGCACCTCTGCGGTGTCAGGCGCATCATCCTAGCTGCATCAATTTCATTCAATATACATAGCGATGACAATCTTTTGATGCTGCTGAGTTGGGATTATTACTATGATACCATGGCTCGCTTCAGCATTCAACATTGGCAGAGCTCGCATGAGTCACGAATCCTTATGCCTCCTTCTGTTTGTCGGGATGTGAGTATGCCGACATATCAGACACGCTTTGTTGCTGCAGTGGGCTAATTATGACAAGGTTATGATCCAGTCATCCCCGGACTTCGATGCCGTTGATCTGCTCGCGGAAGTCTGCAGCACTTTATCGGTAAAGCCTCCCATCTCTGCGCCGAAGGAAGACATCTTCGTCTACAGAGATCACGATAGCCTACTCAGTGGAAGGATTCGTATGGCACTAAAAAAGTACGAAAATCCCGAGTATACTGTAGGCACATAGACGGCCGTTGAGCTATTTAAAATAGCTCTGAGTGTGTACTTTGATCCAGGGACAGAAGATCTGCTCGACAAGCAGCCGAAGCGGTTACATGAGCAGATCAACCGAGATTTCATGATCATGTCTCGGCTCTCCTCTTGTGTCAGAACCATAACCCTGTCAGCACCAAGGATAATCACCACTTCTGCCTACTAGGCAGAGCAGGCAGCTCTCTGCTGCCTAGCAGCCATATTGTGTATATATACTCTCATTAAATCCCAACTTTAGATAGTTAGTTCTAAAATCTAGTTCAAAACTCCAATTTTTGCATCAAGACCTAATTGCTCTCGAGGCAATAGCTCGAAAATTATAAATCCGGTTATTAACTTTAAGATTTACTATACCGCTACGATTTAGTTATTAGCGAAAGTAGTTCTAATATAATTATAACTATTAAATTTAAAACTCTAGCAAAATAAAAAATATAGTTTGCAAATATTATATAATTAATTTATAGTTTTTCTATCGAAAATTATATTAACTTAAATATTAAAACGTCGCTAATACCTTTACGATATTTTTTAATAATCTTAATGCCTTTTAACTACTAATAAAAAGCTACAAAAGCTTCGAATTTGTTTAAAATAACGTAAAAAAAGTGGACTATTGACCAAAAAAAGTATTATCTATTTTTTAAAATTACTAGATAATACTAAGCTAAAATAATTAAAATTAATAAACTTATTATTTAAACCGTTAATATTATATATTAAATATTTATTAATAATATTATCGATTTTCGTAAACACGTTTTTGTATTTAAAAAGCAACTAATTTTATTTTTTATAATAATTTAACGAAAAATCTATACTATATAAAATAAAATAAAAAAACTAGCTAAAAGCTTTAAAACCGAAACTTAGATCTAAAACTTCGAAATATTATATAAAAAATATACAAAATATATAATTAATATATTAAATAAATATAATATTTTTTTTAATATATTTATAGCTATCGGTAATTAAAATAAATCTTTTATTAATTATTATCGATAAATAATTACCGATTAATTTGGATAGCTTAATAGAAAAATTAAAATAATAGATTCTTTAAACCTAATTTATAAGTTCCGTAAAAAACTAAAACTCTAGAAAAATACCTAATAGCATAATAACAATTTAAAAGCGTTTTTAATACTACAAAAACAGCCGAATAGCAGTTAAAAGGCTTAAAATAAAAAGCTGCCGCTAAAATATTTTTATAATAAACAATACTAATATATTAAATATTTCTATTTTAATTTTATAAATAAACTATATAATTAAAAGCCAAAAAAAGCTATTTAAATCAAAATTAACAAAACTGTTGATACCTGATTAGACCTAGCTAGATAGATAGCCAGCTAGCCAGGTGCATATAGCCCATTTCGCCCGTGCGCGAAATGGGACCTTCCACCTTCAATCAATCAACACACATCAACAACAAGAACCCCAAAGTAATCGCATGCGATAACTTCAGCCCAACAAAAACCTTAAAAAATCCTATTTTAAAAAAAAAAATCGACGCCAATATTTAGAAAAACAGAAAAATTAAAAAATCCGCAGAAAAATCTAACCTTAATAATAATAATAATAATATTATAATAACTATTATATCAATAAATATAAAAGGTTTTATAATATAAAAAATACCTATAACTAATTAACTAATTCTAACGCTTGCTAATATTAATAATTATATTTATTTGCTAATTAAATCTTTTATTTTAGATTTTAAAATAAATAATTATTATTATATAAATACTAATAAATTTTTTAAAATTTAAGCAATATTATTAAATAATACTATTATAACTAGTAGTAATTAAAAACGTATATTAGTAAAAAAAAAAATTTAAATAACTATTCAAATATCCACAAAACCAACAAAAATATTATTAATAAACATTGGCCTAATCCTAAACTTTAGCTATAATTTAGTTTTTTTATAAAAACTAGAAGCTAAAAACTTTAATTAAAAATATTGCAAAAAAACTATTAGCCTTAACGGCAAAATCTTTTTTAGTATACGTTTTTTTTATAATCAATATGTTATAAAATATTAACTAATCGTTATAGCAATTTTTTTAATAAATTTAAAAAAGTTATATATAGTTTAATTAGTATTAATAAAATTATAATATAAAAAACTCGGCTATATAAAGTTTTAAACTTTTATAATAGCTATAAAAAAAGCTATTAAAATTAGAATTTAAAAATTTACTATAATTTAATATAAAATATACGCTTTAAGCAAAATTTAGCAAATAGTTTTTAAAAAAATATTGCTATTAATAATATTAAAATTATATTAATATATTTACGTAAATATTTTTAATTATATAAAAGCCTTAAATAGTAATATTAAAACTATAATTATTTTTAACAAATATATTAAAATAATATAGGTTTTTATTTACTAAAATAATTTTATAAAAAAAAATATTATACAAAATATTTCTAAATTTAATACCTATGTTTAAAAATAATATAATTTATATATAGCTACATTTTATAATAATAAAGCTTCTATTTTTATTTAAAAAAATATTAAAGCTTATTTTTAAAATAACAAATAAAACTAGACTTTATCCGCAATATATATATTTAAATAAAATCTACGAAATAAATATATAAAAAACTTTATTAATAAAAAAACTAAAACTATATATATTAATATAAAACTACTTAAAAACTTATAATATAAAGCTATTAAAACTATTATAATTATTTATAACTAAATATTATTAAAAAATTTAAACTAAAAAACTCTTTTCGATATATTATAATAATAGCTTTAAAAATACTATTTTAAATATCTATCAAAACTATTTATAAAATCTATATTTAATTATTTAAAAATATATAATTATAAAGCCTATACTATAATTTTTTTTATTTAAAAAAAAATAGACAAACTTCATAAAATAAAATTTAAAATATATATCGGCTATTTAGTTAGTTATAATAGTATTAATATTTATAAAATATAAATTTTATAGCTACGGCTTAAAATTATTAAAATTAGAAACGTTATTTTTAACAAATCTAGCTTTTTTGACCTAACTATTTGGTATATTGACGAATTTTTTATTACGTAATTCGATTAAATTGTCGTTTTAGTTAAAAAAAAAAAACTTATTAAAAATACAATATATATAATATTTTTATATAATATTTTTTATATATTAAAATTACTAAATATTAAAAAAAATTAGCATATTTAGCATATATTCGAAAAAATAAGCAATATTAAAAAAGTAAACAAATCTATAAATATTTTAAAATTTTTAAACGATTTAAATATAAATAATTTTATTTATAAAAAATTATTAAATATAAATTAATTTTAACAATTTATTTTAAATAATAATATTAATAATAATAAAAATACTATTTATATTTAATTATTTATTAATATTTCTAGGTTTAAAAACAAAAAATTTAATCTTAATAATATCCAAAAATTTTATATATATTTAAAAACTTATATAACCTAATAAACAGCTTTTATCGTTAACGTTAATATTTTTAAAAAAAATCGATTATATTAAAAGGACTTTCTGCAAATTCCAAAATATTATCGAAAAGTTTAAATATATCGTTTTAAAAACGAATAGCTTGTTACAAAAAAAAAAGCCTTCGTAAACCTATAAAAACAAAAAATATTTAAAAAAGTCCTATATAAACTGTTTTAATTTAAAAATATTAAATTATTACTATTTATATAAATATATAAATATAAAATAAATAAATAGAGCTATTTTACCAAATTTAAAACTAAAATTTGCGTTCGAAACGACGTTTAAGCTAATAATAAAAGATCTATTTATATAATAATACTAATAACTAGAATTTTTAAACTAATAAACACTATAATAATATATTTTAGCTTATTATAATATTAACTAGATATTATTAATATATTTATTAATAACGTTTTTAATAAAAAAGTTTATATTTATTTTTTAAATAACTATATAAAATTAAGCTACTATTTACAGTTTTTTAAAATTTTATATAATTTTAAAATCTTTTTATAATTTTAATAACGAAACCTTAAAAAAATATTTAAAAAGCTATATTTTTTTATTAATAATTATATTTTTATCTATTATTATATAAATAATATCGTTTTCTAATACTATTTAAATTATAAAAATTGTATAAAAACTATTATTAAAGCTTTATTTTAAAAATTTAAAATAACCGATTAAAAAAACTTTTAATAATTTCTAAATATTAAAATTATTAAAAATCCCTAGACCGGCAATATATAACTATTATAATAAATTTATATTAAAAGTTTTGTTAAAAAATTTAATATAACCAATACCGTTAATCAAGCTATATCTATAATAATGGCAATTCTAAAGTTTTATAATAAAATAGCTATAAAAAAATGTTTATCGCTACTAATAGTTAATAAATTTACTATTATATATTGCTAGAATTATTTAATTAAATATTACTTATTTAACTAATAAATTAGTTTAATTTATAATTAACCTAAAATTTAAATATTATTATACTATAATTTAAATATTAAAATATTTTGTTACGACAAAAAATCTATATATTAAATTTTAAGCTATAAAAATATTAAATTAGCAAAAATATTTAAAATTTTATTTTAATATTTTGTTTATTAATAATATATATAATTAAAAATATATATATATATATTTAATAACTATATTTAAAAAACTAATCGTCTAAAAATTATCAAAATAAACCATAATTACTACATTAATTATAAAAATAGAATTTTTAGCATTAAATTAAGCTATAAAAATAGCTATTTATATAGCTAGAATTTTTAAAAATATCGGATTAAATCTCGAAAAACAAATTATTATTTAATATAATAATTAGCAAATAATTCGCTTAATTAAATAAAAAGCTTTTAAACTACAAATTAGTTTTAAATATATTAATATTTATAGCTATTAGCTATTTTAAAAAGTCAAAAACGATATTATTAACGTTAAATATATTTCTATAAAAAAAATAGCAGCAGACAGATTTATTAAACCTTTTGTAAAGCTTTAATTTGAAAAATTTGTTAAAATATTAAGCTTTAAAATCGTTACGAAAATCTTTTAAAAACTATATTTAATAGAATAATAATAGTAGTTTAATTAGCTACAATTTAAAAAGAAGTTTTCTTAAACTAAAAGGGTATATTAGAACTATAATTTTATTAATACTAAAAATAATTACCACTTCTACCTATTAAGTAGAGTAGGCAGCTCTCTGCTGCCTAGTAGCTATATTATATATATATACTCTCATTAAATCTTAACTTTAGATAGTTAGTTCTAAAATCCAGTTCAGAACTCCAATTTCTGCATCAAGACCCAACTGCTCTCGAGGCGACGGCTCGAGATCTTGCAAGCGTTAACCGCTTTGACCACCCTCTGCAACACCCCCCCCTTTGCAACAGTTTGATTAGCTCATTTCCCGTAGACCCCATCAACAAAGAACGCGTTTTC
>MU388990.1:0-62315 GCA_022578795.1 Xylariaceae sp. FL0255 | reverse complement strand
AATAATATTAATAATAAAAAATAAAAAAATATTAATATAAAAAATAAATATAATAAATAATTTAATAATAAAATTTTTATAAATAAAAAAATTAGTAATATTTTAAATTAATATATTAATTATTATATTTATTTTATAATATTTTTTATTTTATAAATATTTAATTAATAAAATTATTTTATAAAAAAACTAAAAATTATTCAAAATTTTATTAATTTTTTATACTAAATTATTAAAATAATAATTAAAATATTAAATAAATTTATTTCTATAAAAATATTTAATTTTTTTTCTAAATAATTAGGCAACCCGACCTAACCTAGAAAAACCCGGCCCAGAAAAACCCGACCTAGAAAAACCCGACCCACAACCCAAAATGGGTACCCGAAAAAACCCATGGGCTTTTCCGGGTACCCGTCGGGTACCTACGGGCGAACCCTACCTCAGATTTTACATTCGTACGGGGTGCGTGGGGGTCCACCTCTCCCTTCTTGACCCAATCAAGCATCGTCGATAGAAGACGGGTATGCTCGAATGCGACAGGTAATACTCGACAGACCGGTGTACTTGGCATGGCGCACCGGTGAGTACTAAACACGTGAGCCTACTAAACGGAATAAGACCTTGTCAATACATTGACTCGATAAATCATGGATTATGCATCTTCTTTTCTTTTCTTCCCTCAGTGCGTTTTCGGACCATTCATCAGGCCTTAGACATGTCTTGCAAGGCTCCAGCTAAGACGGCTCTTATTACGGGTGAGTGGGTTTCCGGATGGCGGCAGTTTGATTAAAAAATTACGCAATCTTAAACCTGCAGGAATCACTGGACAAGATGGCTCCTATCTGGCAGAGCTGTTGCTCCAGAAAGGCTACATCGTCCACGGGCTAGTGAGGCGGAATGCTTTGACTGATGGAGCAAGCCTCAAAAATATCAGGTCTGTTTTAAATCCATTGGCGGGCGTTAGTAAGGCTTTGTATTCCAGGAGTGACCAGCTGTAGTTGCTTTAGGGCTCGTCTGACTCTCCATAAAGGAGACGTGACCGATGCTCACAACATGACGCATCTCGTTCGTGTAAGTATCTTCTCTCGCTCCTAGTAACTTGACACATGTCTCGGGAGGAGTATACGTCGGGTTTGGAAGCCGTTATTGACTTCAGCGATTGCAGCAGGTAAGACCAGATGAAATATATCATTTAGCGGCACAAACACACGTTGGCCAGTCGTTTGATGCTCCTACGTACACAACACAAGTGAATACATTGGGAACATTGAACATGCTAGAAGCCGTCGTATCGTCTGACTTGCGATATCACACGAGGTTCTACAATGTTCGTGCCTTCGTTTCCTCATTTTCTACAGACCTGCTAAAACTATCATCCCGCTCAAAGGCTTCAACATCGGAACTCTTTGGGGGTACGAGACACCCCGGCGAGAAACTTTCCGAGGAATCGGGGTTCTACCCCAAGTCGCCTTATGCAATCTCGAAACTCTCTGCATACTAGTTAGTCCGTAACTATCGGGATGGTCACGGCCTCTGGGCTGTTAATGGTATCTCGTTCAATCACGAGTCCCCGAGAAGAGGTAAGCATCTGATTTCTTGCATGGCCAAGACCGTGGCGTGCATTAGGCATGGCTTCCTATTACTTGGCCAATCCAAACTCACTTGCTTCACCAACGCTGTTAGGTAGTGGTTTTGTGACGATGCGAATCGCACGGGCTGTCGCAAACCGTGCCCTCGGCTTAGCAGAGAGTCCATTGACCTTGGCGGGCGTAAATATGGAGAGAGACTGGGGTCACGCACAGGACTACGTGATAGGCAGCTGGGCCATGCTACAACATGACAGCTCTTGTGACTTGGTACTAACGACTGGGCAGAAACACAGTGTAAGAGAATTTGCTGAAGCTGCATTTGGACACGTGGGCACCCGTCTTGGGTACGTAGTGGCTATTTCATTTGTGCTGAAAAGGATAACCTTGTGACGCCTGCCACAGTTGGTCTAGTAGCACAGAATATGCATTTTTGGCTTCCGACACAAACAGTGGTGAAGTGATGATTCGAGGTGATTCTTCATTGCAACGACCGGTAGAAGTACAATGTCTTCTAGGAGATGACACACGGGCGCGGCAGCTCATCAAATGGAGCCCCATGACGTCCTTCCATGTCAGAAGTCCTTCCAAAGAGTATGTGAGAACACTCGTGGTAAGACTAACGGGGGAAAACGTAGGAAATCGCCGAAGAAATGGTCGACGCAGAGATTGAGCGTCTCCGAAGTTCAAAGCAGCTTGGTCAAAGTACATAGGTCGAAAGAAAAGTCTGCACTTTCTGGACTCCTTTTAATCCACTCAGGTCGATAGCCCACGCTAATGCGACACCTTGATGCACGCATCAATCGACTAACAAGGCACGAATTTCGATACTAGCTCGGGGAGGCGTATCAGGCGGCACAGAAGGGTCGATGAATGCAGAATGCGGACAGACTAGACAGGGAATTACTCAGACTTCACTTTCCAACGAGGCAGAGGTACGGTGGTACATACATCGAATCTCTTGTGGTGAGCTGTCATAAAGTTTGAACATGATCACTTCGTCAGTCTCCATGCCTTGTTTGTAGAACCAGCGGTGATGCGGATTGTGTAGGATCTCATAGCCCTCATCACAAAAGTGTGGAAATACTATGTCAGCCGGCACGAGATCTTCCTGACGCAAGCTGCGGTGATCTAGCATTGCCAGCGGTCGATCTTGGTAAGGCGTACTCAGCGGCCGCCAGATACTAGGGATGTGACGTTAGGAACCTAATGGAACGGAGCTTGGAGTTGTGCGGCTCAATACCCAATGAATCTGAAACGACCCTTTCGTATGTCATCTGCCTCATTCGGCACATGTAGGTCCAGTCTTCGCAAGCCGGAGTTTAAGGTGACATCTACCAATCTGTCAATATGATGCATCAAATGAAAAACTTAGAATGTGAGCTTACCACAATGTGCACGCATGAATGGGTCTATCCATGGCTCAGTCTTGGTCCTATATCTGTTGGCGCATCGAAACTAACAACATAAGGCTCGCAATAGCTTTAGAAAATCACAGGAAATGAAGTACATACATTGTACGTGTAGATGACCACCTTATCGCATTTGAAGTAATTCTGCAGCCATGTCGTCATGGCGGGCAAGTAGACTTGTCTTACAGATTCGTCTGTCCATTGGCCACACTGAGGGGGAACGCGGGTGATCTGGAAGCCAGAACTTGACAACGTGAAACTACCCTCTTGGCCATGGATGTCGAATACCTTAACATTGGAGTATGCTTGAGCGATGATGTTGCTTCGTCTTATTTGTCCCATGAATGGGAGACGGGTATGGAAAGGCTTAATAAGGTCTTTCAATGTGTAAGGGGAGAGATAATTGAACTGTGCCGGATTCACCTCCCGAAGGTCGAGCTCTGTTATAATCTTGTCGATCTCCTGCGAGCTTGAAGCTCTGTCTTGAAAGTTGTCATATTTAACCTCATCAATCGCTACCCTTTCTTCCTCCAGATACTTGTCGAGAGCAGTGGGGTTGCGCTCACTAACATCGGGAGGCAACACCTGAGAAGTGCAGTTCTTTCCCGAGAGGGCAGCTTGTTTACTCCATTCATGCCATGGTCTGTTGAAAGGCTTGTCGGGACAGAATCGCCAAGTAAGGACTTCGGGGCAGCTCTGCTCCAGGAGTCTGTGTAGGTCACTTCCCTCCTCTGGTGGCCAATTTGTTCTCCAAGGCCGGATCAACGCTTGGTACTTGGATCCATGTTCGTCGCACTCGCCTACAGCGTCTAGAAATGGTAGTGCTAAAGGGGCCATGTCTATGGTGCCACGCGTGTCGGAAGGAATAGTGAGGGAGGGTCGGGTATGTGATCGAGTAGATATAGCACCCTAGTTTTCAAGGAAGATGGACTACATGATACATTAAGGCAGCCAATTGAATGAAATGCATACTGAGGGGAAGATTTGGGGTTGAAAACTTCGAGGTCTTGGTGTCGGGCTCGGCAGTGATACTGAGCTTCCGGTATGATCTTGACACCTGATTACCGGAAGAATCAGTGATGGGATACAATCTCGCTAGGGAAACGCAATGTTAGGCTCTGGTTGCTGCGACTTAGCCGAGCTTGGATGATCATCGCGATGGACTTCCGTCAGCCTGTCGTGGGGTAGATCGCGTAATGGTGTTGACCCCCCATCGTTATCAATGTTGCATGGGTGCCCGCGCCCGGAATGAAGAGGCTTGCGATCGTCTAAAGAGGCTGAAGCTTGTGCCCGATATGATAACCCCGATCGGCTGCATCTGAATCCCAGATTACCACGCCTTAATGTACCTAAAGGAAGAAAAAGCAGGCTAGATATGTGAAGGGAAACTTGAAGTGGTTGGCAGACCAGCTTGAATACTGAGGTGTCTGAGTAGGTATATAACCAGAATTCCACACTTGGTTATCCTGAGACTGATTCTAGTCGGTCACTGTCCAATTTCTCCTAATGACCAACCATTCGCAGTGGAGATAACAAAATGACACATCACGCGCCCCAAAGGAAAGACACAGCAGCATGTTGCATTACCATCCCGATACGACAACCCCACTCAACCCCAATCTGGCCTCTGGTAGTCGGGACCGGAAGCCGAATATAGACCAGGATCTGTACCTAGACGCGACAGCACAGCTTGAGACTAGAATCGGTCATGTCATCTCCGAAGCCGAATTCAATTCCTTCGTGGAATCAAGTAAATCTTGCCTGTCCCTGGAACAAGCCAAGATCGAATTGGAGAGAGCTGAAAAGGATTGCAATGCCAAGTTCGACACTACATCCTTCCTTTGCTTTTTCCACGGATTGAACGCCCTGTTTGAACCCCTAGGACTCATCGCAAATGCTTTAGACACTCTGTGTCAGGTCCATCCGACTTTTAGTCTCCTCTGGGGCTCAATGAAGCTTCTAGTTAATGTAAGTCAAAGTGGTGCTGTCAATCAAGCCATCCGGACTACGTGGCATTTCCCTGTATCACATCCGCAACGGGTTTTGTCTAACCTCTTGTCTCCAAGTAGGTCGCTAGGGAAGTGTCTTCAATTCCTACAATTGTGATTGATGGGATAAAACAGTTACAGACTGCGCTCCCTGTATACAGCAGGTACAAAGACTTTCTTAGCTCTAGGGATCAGAGCGGGGGTCTATTACGCTCCCTTCTTGTTGATATTTATGTCGAATACCTCATTTTCTGCATTCATGCCAAAAAGTTGACTACATCTCACATCGGTAAGCATTTCAAATAAAGCTAGCCATATGCAAATAACCCGCGTGATTATGTTGAATACTTACTAGCTTTATAGGAGGAAATACGTGGCAAATCATCTCCAAAAGGGAGAATCCGTTTCAGAATTGTCTGAGGATCATTCGCAGTAAAACAGCTGAATTACACCAATTAGCATCTCTGATGACCTGTATTGGTGTTGACGGTCCGTCTGCTTAGATCTTTCTCTTTTTACTGCCTGCTACTAATCAATCCGCGTAGGGTTACATGACAAAATGGACTTTCTAATCGGCGCTTTGTCCCACTCCACTTTGGCGCATCGTAAAATGCCTCAGACATTGGTTATCGCAAAGGGGTCAACAATTGCAGACTCTGGCCATCGTATCATTCCAGGCCTTCTGACCTCGCATTTCGCGGGTAGAGACAACGAACTATCTTGGTTGGAAGATAGACTCAAAGTAGTTGATGGGGACGTGGTCGGCTGCTGCGTAGGCATTCATGGGATGACTGGTGTCGGTAAAACGCAGTTGGTGAGTCGTCCCAAACCACTGACAAGTACTTTATTCCATGTGCTAATATACATATTATAAGATACTAATGTATGAGAAAAGACATAGACATGTCTACCTTTACCAGTTTTTCCTAAGCGCTGGCTCCCTTTCGAAACTAGCTGCATCCTGCTTAGAGATCTTGCAAGAGTTGGAAGGGACACCTCCCGCCAATTCTGATGAACTCTTTCTGATCCAACTACTTTTCCGGTCGTTGCGAGAAATTCAAAACTGGCTCCTTATAATTGACAATGTTGGAGAAGAGGAAGTGGATACAATTCGCCGTTTTCTCCCAGTTGACACTTCGGGGCACATCGTTATCAGCTCTCAGCTCCGCTTAGCAATAGAGCAATTGACTACTTCAACAAGTGACGTCTTAGAGCTCAAAGAACTCAGTTCCAATGAAGCCGTCACAGTTTTCACAGAAATCACAGGATATGAGAAGTCACAAGCCAATGATGAGTTGACCGTCGAAATTGTGAGGGAATTGGGCTTCTTGCCGCACGCCATTGATCAAGTAGCATCATACATCAAGCTGAATAATCTGGATCTGGCGACGTTTCTCGGCAGGTATCTTCGAACTCCTATTAAGGTAGAATCATACTCGCCTTCCTTTTTATCTATTAATCATAACATGATTAGTTCTGATGTAGACACAGGTGTTAAATTGGGACGATGGGTACAGACGTCATCGATCTTCTATCACACAACACTTCAGCCTTATTTTGCAGACACTGGAGAAATCACACCCGAATGCGCTGGAGGTCCTCAAATTCTACTCGATCCTGGAACCTGAAGCGATTCCCTTATTTAACACATGGCGTCGCGTTGCTGAAGGAACTGTGTTGAGTGAATGGGGTGGAAGTCCTTTGCCAAGTTCCTTCAGTAAACGCAGAATACTTGGGGTGTTTTGTGTTTGTTCAATACCTAAAAGTCAACATAGGGAAACTACAAACATCGCTCTTGGGAGAGTGCAGAAACCGCGTAGCCGCCTAGAGATAATATTCCAAGATGAGTTCGCACGGGAAGCAGCGATCAGCAAGCTATGGGACCTCAACTTGGTGCGCCGTGTCGATAACAACCGAAAATATATATGGATGCATGACCTAACCAAGGTCACCGTGCGTGCCTTGGTTCCGCCAGCAGAAGTTGATCTGTTGATCATGCAGGGTCTTAGTGTCATGCATCACATGTTTCCTGTTGATGACACTTCAGCCGAGGATCGAGCCTGGGTTGATCTATGCCTCCCTCAGTGTAAGAGTCTCATCGATCAAGCTAAGGCTAGAAAATTACCGCCAAGTTGCTATGCAACACTATTGAAAATTATTGGCCATGCCAATATGTCACATGGTGCGGTAGACAAAAGCTTGTCGCAGCTCGAAGAAGCGCTTCCAGTATATACTCAAATTCTCGGCCCGAAGAACCACAGAACGATTTCACTCATTCACAAACTTGCGCAAGCAAACAGATTGGTCGGAAACATGAGGGTATCTGAAGAGCTTTATCGTCAAGCGTTGCAGCTACACCAAGATACACTAGGCCAACAACATCCGGAAACTTTGATCGTATTGAATGATTTGGCCTCGGTGATCGAGCGGCTTGGAAGACTCAAGGAAGCTGAGCCGATGTTCGAGTCGCTCTTCGAGCTCTATCAAATTAACGGTCAAGATAATCCCAACACATTGGCCGCGGCACATAATCTCGGGCTGTGTTATCACAATCAAGGCCGCCTTAAGGAAGCCGAACAAATGTATCAAGTTGCATTAACGGCTTCGGAGCAGCGACTTAATACAGAAAATGTTGGCTCTCTGAAGACACTTAGCAATCTGGCCGCTACAGTGGACCACCAAGGCAGACTAGAGGAAGCGCAGACGCTCTACGAGAAAGCCTTGCCGTTGTTCATGAAAATCTTTGGCTTTGACCATTTCCTCACCGTCCGCCTGCGTTGCAATCTCGCCAGTCTCCGTCGTCAACAAGGATCATTCAAACAGGCCGAAGATATGCTAACAGGCTGTCTCGATGTTACTACACAGATATACGGTCGGGGAAATCATGAAACGATAGCTATCTTATACGACCTTGGAGAAGTATTATACGCAAAGGGGGACCTTCTATTGGCAGATGAAATACTCCAAGAAGCCATTGACCTGTCCGAAAGCAAGAGTCCCTTGGTTTTTCGATTCCTAGACGCTTCCGGTATCACAAAACGAGGTATGGGCTGCCTGGACGCTGCCAAAACTGTGTCCAAGGCTGCACTAGATAGATTCAACAAGATGCTTGGCTGGGCTGACCCATACACACTTGTTGCCGCAAACGATTATGGTGAGCTTCTCCACGCACAGGGGAAGTATGTAGAAGCCCGTCAAATATACATAGAGTGCCGGGAGGCGATAGAAAAACTCCTTGGAAAGCAGCACCCGCACTATCTCATGGTAACAAACAATCTCGGAATACTGTGCTGGGTGCAAGAAAATGAAAACTCTATGGACTATTTTGATGTGGCCTATAGAGGGCTCGACAGTATAGTTGGTGCGGACCACTTTTGCACCTTGACCGTCGGACTAAACCAAGCCAGAACCCGAGCTACCCGAGGAGAGTTTGAGCAAGCCAGGTCAACAGTCAGTGCCATTCAAGCCAAGCTTGAATTGTCCATTGGCCACAGGCACCCCTTGGTATCTGCATGCGACCTAATCATAGGAGTAATTGCTGCTTCGGAAGGAGGACCGAAACTTCTATCGCTTGCCAAGGACCACTTTGTAAAGGCAGCTGATCGTACACTGAAAGCAGGACTTACTCAGAGTGCAGATTACCGCCTTGGCTTGTGCCTGCTTATCTTAGTTCTCAAGCTATTGGGAGAGTCTGACGAGGAGAAACTTTTGCATACATACTCTAGCCAACTTGACCCTGCTTCGAACGCTTTCCGCAACTTATCGCGTTGGGTCATACAAGGCCATGGTGCCGTATCGGTGCATGACTTCTTGCACATGGATCCAAAATCGTTCTGCTGGAATTCCTATATTCCCTTAGACTTGGGGGAACATTTCAGGTTCCGGTGGGGAAGGAAGTGTTGCTGGCGAGAGGCAGACAATGTGAAAATCTTAAGCTAGGTTGGTGGAAGTTGGCTATAATGCTATTATCATTTTGTCCTCATCCTCATCAATGAGAACTTCACACAACTTGACTGTCAGACCTAGGTAAGTAGTGCAAAAGATTGATTAGATATTCTAATAGAAATCTTGAGAGCGCCATGTATAAAAGGGTGGTAAGACCGTGCGCTCCACCTCTGGAGAATTCAGGTTCATTACGTTGAGATGAGCACTGAGAGTCATACATGTAAGTCGATCCAGTGATGAAGTTAGTGGTGTGTTAGTCGAATCACCCCAACGAGGACCTAGATGCCAGCGAAGGCAAACATAAGGAAAGGAACCGTACCTAGGAGGTCCAGTGTTTTTTGACCTGTCCAGCTCAGTCCATAGCCATGCAGCAATGTTGGCTTCGACATGGGCTAGCACCCCAACCTCCTTGGGTCCACCGCTCAGCGATGGTCCAAAAAAGTCAACAGACCAACTAGAGTTCTCGGCTGGAGGTTTGATGGGCAGAATACTACTTTGAGCTGCCACAGCACAGACAATATTCTGTACGCTGATGTTAAGGTGGGTGTAGTTATAGTGCGGTTGTCGCCCAGTTGAAACTCTGACACATAACTCATGCTTGTAGAATTCACGTTCGGGGCGTGTTGTATGACGTGGTGGCTATCTGTGACGATGACCACAGACAGCTCGCCTAGCGATATGATGAATGCAATTGATAATAACCCGTCATTAAGTTAATCCTGTGTGTACATCACAAAATTGCTCAACAGCATCATACGCACCAAGACATCAAAACCACCAGGAGTAATGCGGGCTGCCTCCAGCATAATGACACTGTGTGCAGAGCAAGGGGGTCTGTGAAACCCGAAAACATGGTATCTTAATCACCCAGTGGGTTCAACCTACCGGGACGTCTTTGCAGCACTCCAAACAAAGAAACGACCTGGGCGTAAGCTACTGAGCAAGCGAATACTAGTAAGGACGTGGCGGCAAAGGTGAAGGCCGTGCTGAGACTGCTTGCAAGTTTCTGGCATGTAATGTCGAAGCCTAAAAGGTTTTGGCTGATATTTGCAGTCTTGCCATCGAAGTAGAGGTGACGACCTATAGCAACAGCACTTCGCCAAGCCAGGCGCCGATATTCAACGCTGGGCCCAGCTAGTGTCTGGTATCAGGTGCCGTCATATGTCTCAATCAAATCACGACTAAAGAAATAGATTAAGACAATATTTGGATGAAAGAAAATGGACAGTTTATGTGAGCTAGTCCTTTTTATGCTCTTAAACCGAGTATAACACAGATCCAATGAAAAAAAAAAAGAGAGAATGAAGTATGAGAGTCCAAATGAAAAAGGCTCGCCCACCTCAGTCCAGTCTTAAGAAAAAGGTAACCAGAGCGAGTATCATTAGGTATCAAGCTAAAGCAAAATCTTGAGAGCGTGAGGGCTAATTGTCTAGACCTGACTAGCTGACACAAATCTGCGACAGCTATTACCATTAAGGCGCATTAAGCTAACTGTATCGTAGCCAACAACTCGGGGTTAAGTCGTAACACATGAACATACTCTAGAAGGAGGGCTCTTGTCACATAGGTCTTCTATACTGCTGACTAAGCTACCCCGGGGCTACATCTACCTCTAGTATTTACCTTTCCACTCCAACCCTTCTACCTAGACACACATATCACACGTTAAATTAGTTTTATTTAAAATATAGGTTTTAATACTACTTTGCTTCTAGAGCTATATTTTATAAAACTACGTAATTAATTACTATTATATAGTAGTTAGTAATTATTAGTAGGGCGTTTTTAATCGTTTTGTTATTAATCGACCGTTCGAAGCTAGAGTTAGAAAAAATTTAAAAATACTATCTTTAAATATAAATCGACTTAAATTTCGATATTACCGGAAATAAATTAATTTAGCTTTTACTAATCGTTAAATTTTTTATTTTTAATATATATTAAATATTTAAATTAATAAAACCTAATTATTTAATTAATAAATATTAATTAATATATATATATATTATTTTTATTTATTTTTAGATAAAAATAAATTTTATTTAATTTTATTAATATTAGTATATTAGATTATTTTTTAAATATTAATTATTTGTTTTTTTTTTTATTTTTTTTTATCTATTTAGCTATTTTATAACTAAAAAAAAAAAAAAACAATCGGCCCAAAAACGTATAAAAAAGATTTATATTCGATTTAATTTATAATTTTAAAAAAACTTAAACCAAAAAATAAATATTATAACGATCTAAATTTTTATTATATTTAAATTAATATTAAAATTAAAATCTATTTTAATAATTATTATTGGCTAGTTTTTTTTTTTTTCTATTTTATTATTAAATAAGTTTAATTTTATATCGTTTTTTTTTATAATTATTATTATTTAAATATTATTAAAATATATTTTGTTTTTTTTAAAATCAAATTTAAAAGCCTTTTTATTAAAATTTTTTAAAAAAATTAGCAATAACTTTAAATCTTTTCGGCAATTTTTTTAAATAATTTTTAATAATAAATTACAAAAATTACGTTAATTTATATATTAATTTAATATATATATAAAAAAAACTAGCTTTTGTTTTAATTTTAATATTAATTTTTTTTTATTTTAAATAAATAATATTAATAATTATTTTTATATAATTCGAGTTTTTATTTTTTATTAAATAGCTATTTTTTTAAAACTTATTTAATAAAAATATTTTAAATAAAAACTATTTAAATAAAAAATACTAGCTTATTTAATTATTAAAACTAAATTATTTATAATTAAAAAATTAGCTAAATTTAGCTATTTTATTTATATAAAATTTTTTTTAATATTAAATTAAAAAACTATATTAGTTTAATTTTCTATATTAGCTTAATTTTTTATATTAATTTAATTTTTTATATTAATATAATTTTTAATTTTAATTTATTAGTATTAATTTTTAATATATTAATATTATCGAGTTTAATTTAAAAAATCTATTTTTTAATTATTTTAAATTTAATTAAAAAAATTAGTTTTATTTTTAAATTTTTTGCAGCTTTTTTTTTAGTTTACTTTATAATTTTATTTCTAATTTATTATATTTATTTAGATTTATTAAAAATTTAATTTAATTTATTTTATATTTATAAAAATCTGCTTTTTTTTAGTTTATTTTAGTTATTTTTTTTATTTTAATAATATATTTAATATTTTATTAAATATATATAATATTATATTAATTAGCTAATTTTTAAATTTATTAATTTTTCGAATTTAATATATTATAGTTAACGTTAAGTTTATTTTTAAAAATAGTTGAAATTTTATTATTAATTGATATTATAAAAATAAAAAAACTATTTAATAAATTATATCTATATTTAGTTAAAAAATTGCTAATAAATCTATTTTTTTTTATATTTTATTTTATATTTAAAATTATAATAAAAAAAAAATTTTTCGTCGTAATAAAGAAAAAGAAATTTTAAAAAAATTTGCTTAATTTTATTTTATATTAAATTATATTTAAAATATTATTATATTTTTTATTTTAATTAAAAAAATAGATTATAAAAAATATTTTAATTTAATTATATATATAATTTAAAAAATCTAAAAAAAATATCGAATTATTTTTTATCGTTTATTAAAATTTGAAAAATTTTTTAAAATAACCTAAGCCTATAATTATTTATTTCGGTTTATAAATTTAAAATATTTAAAATAAATATTTATTAATTTTATAAATAGTTTTTAATATAAAACAAATTTTAATAATAAATTTAGAAAAACTTTTTTTAAATAAATTTAACTAAAAAATATAATTATTATTTAATATTATAATATTTTTTATTATTATATTATTTAATTTTAAAAAATTAATTAGTTTTATAATATTTATAAAAATTTCTATAATAATATTCGTCGTTATTATAATAATATTTATAATATTTAATAATATAATAATTTATATAATAAAAATTATTATCGATATATTTTTATTAAATTATATATTAATAATTCTTAAAATTATAGTTATAATTTTAAATATAATTATAAATTTAATTATTTCGTTTTTAAAAATAAAAAACTGACGTTTTTATATATTAATTTTTTATACACTTTTCGTAGTTATTATAAAAATAAAACTGTAAAATATAACTTTTATTTAAATTTATTAAAAAATAAAAACTTTTTTAATTATAAATAGTAAAAAATTATTACTTTTTTTCGTCGATAAAAATTATTCGATAATTTTGACAGCTTTTTAAAAGTTTTTAAAAAAAGATTTATCGAAAATCCGGAAATTATTTTAAAATAAACCGAAAAATAAGTTTATAATTTTGCTACTAAAAATTTTATACTAATTAATTAATATATTAACAAAAAAACTATTTTATATATTAAAACTAGTTTTGATAATAAAAATTTGCAAATTTAATATATTTATAAAAATTTAGATTTTTTTTTTAAAAATATAATCGAATTAAATAAAAATAAAACTAATATTATAATTTAATTTTATAAAAAAAATATTAAAAAAAAGCATAAAATTTATCGTAATTAATAATATAATTAAATTTAAAAAATTAAGCAAAAATAGTAAATAAAAAATTTAAAAAAAAAACTTGCTAAAAATTAAACCTTTCGAAATAATAATAATTAGTCTAATTGCCGAAATTTTAATAAAAATAATTATAACTATTATAATAGCTATAATAATTAAAATAACTATAACTAATGTCGAAATTAAAATAATTATATCGTTTTTGTTTTTTAATTAAAATTTAAATAGTTTTAAAAATAAAAACTAGATTTCCGATTTTTTTAAAATAATAAATTTAATAAATTTCGCAATAATAACAAATTGAAAAATAAACAGTTTTTTAAAATTAATAGCAATTTACGTTATAAAAACCGATTTAATAAAAATAATAATAAAAAATTTAAATAATATATATATTTTTAAAATAAAAATAATAAACCTTAATTTAATATTTATATTAAAAAATCTAAAATTAAAATTAAAGCTATAATAATTAATAAATAAAAAGTTTTAAAAAATATAAATATAAATAATTTTTATTTACTAAATGTTTTTAAAATAAATTAGCTATAATAAAATAACGATATTAATAATAGTAAAAATAATAATAATCAGTTTTTGTCTACAAAAAAAAAATAAAACAAACGTTATAAAAAAATATTTTGCTAATTTTAACTAAATAATAAAAGTTTTTTGACGCGCGCCCACATGGGCGGCAGCCCCACTAGGGGTGGATGTAGATTAGATAAGCTGATTAGATTAGATAAAATAGCAGCCGGGGCCCCACACATCTATATGGTGGGTGCTTCTGCGTATAGGGCCCTGCCCCTGCACTCTCTCTTCTACATCATCAATATACATAATATCAACATATACACCTGCACCCCCTGGCACCGTGTTCCATTTTTTAAATTTAGCAATAATATTATTAATAATATAATTAATTTTATACGTTTAGTTACTAAAATATTTAAATTAATCGAATTTAATTTAAGTAATAATACTATTTTTAATATTATATTTTTTTTTATCGATAATAATAATATAATTTTTAAACTATATATTATATCGGTTTTAAATAAAAAAGCTGACGTATTAAAAATATTATTATTTTTGTAAAAATTTCTGAATAAGCCTATTATTTTTATAATTTTAAATAATATTTTATAAAATATTAAGTTTCGAAAATTATTTTTTTAAAAAAGGCCGAAATATCGAAAAAATATATATATATATATATATATATATACTATTAAAAAATAATAGCATAAATAGAAAAACTATTTTTATTTTAAAACTATTATATATATTTTAGAAAATTTTTACAAATTTTATTTCGATATATATTTTTTTCTTTTTTTATTTTTATATATTTTATATAATAAAATATATAGCAAATATCCGAAAACTTTTTTTAGTAAAAAATTTATTTTTAATAAAATAAAAAAAAGTCCTTAAATTATATAAATAATAGACTTATTTGTTAATTTTTTAAATTAAAATAAAAAGCTATAGACTAAAATCGAATATTTCTACCTAATTAACTAATTTTGTTATTCGATAATTTTTGGTATATTTTTTTTACGTAAATATCGATTATATATTAAATAAAATAGTTTAAATTAAAACGACGAAATTATTATTGCCGATTTTAAAAAAACGATTTAAACTTGCAGCATAATTTAAAAAAAAAAAAAACTGTATAAAAAAACCAAAATCCCGATTAAAGCAACAAAAAATTATAAAATATTACTAAAATATAGGATAACTTTAAAAATTAAATATTTTAATATATCGTTAACCGTCGATAGCTATTTTATCGGAAAGATCTTTTACTTTAATTCTATTTTCGAATCTTTCGGTTTATTAAAAAATAGAATATTATTAGAGCAAAACAAAAACTATAGATTTGCTAACTTTGGTTTTTTGCCAATTACGATTTATAAAGACCAAGTTATAGGTATATTGTCTAAAATCTTTAATACAAGGCGCATCGACACAAAGGGAGTTTTTACAGCCGATCCAAGAGCTACGCCGGAAATGGTGCCACTTGGTGATGTCGCTAAGGCTGAGATCGACGCTTATAATACGCTTTCTATATTGCGAGACGCTGAGTTTGAACAAACTCCTATTATTCAGCCAGGTCAAGACATTGACGAGCTCTACGAGTACCAACAGGCCAAGGCCAATAGACACGATAATAATGTCTTTGGTTGAGATTGAGGAGGAAGCAGGGATTAATTATGGTTTTGATAGAAAAAAGACTAAGATAAAAATTAAGAACTAGATTAAGATAATAATTAAAAGTAAAATAGAGATTTAAAGAAGACCTTATAAATAGTATTCTGGAAGCAGCGAGGGCGCGGCTTTGAAAAAGGAGGGGGGCATATCACGTAGGTCTTCTATACTGCTGACTAAGCTACCCCGGGGCTATATCTACTTCTAGTGCTTACCTCTCTACTCCAACCCTTCCACCTAGACACACACATCACACGTTAGATTAGCTTCACTTAGAATACAGGTCTTGATACCACTTCGCTCCCAGAGCTGTACCTCGTGAAGCCACGTGGTTGATCACCACTACAGCTCTCGCACCTAGAAATGCTGAAGCTTAAATGTCGCCGCAGACTTCTCTGAAAATCTACGACGCTTCCCTAAGGACAGTAGATCAGATATTCATCGAAGCACGGATCGGAACCTCGCTTGATCTCATAAACATTCTACACTGAGTCGTTCAAGAAGCTTGGCTAAACCGCCGACATATTGTTATGGGGACTAGCAGAACAACATGTGACGAAAAAAATGAAAGGCTGTCCATCTCCAAGCGCCCTATAGGGGTACTTATGCACATCAGCGTTGTTTTGATATGCTCTGCGAATCTTATGGTGAAAACGAATAAGATGATGCATTTCATGTATCCCCCAGATTCCATCGTTGAAGGGGATAGGATAAAGTGGAAAAAGGAAAACCTCGAAAAAGCTCTCAATGACGATTATTTTGAAGATAAGTTAAGCGCGTCTTTTCACTGATCCAGCTCAGCTATTTCTCTTCAACTAGACCCAGCACCGCCACTGCTATTTCGGCAGCGCAGTATAAATTTCATGGTCGCATTCTTTACCAGTCGCGTCGAGGTAGTACTGAGCTTGAGGCACTTCTGTTACAGCTCCGCCGCCTTTGCGACAGGTGACATACAACTTCTTTACTATCTGAAAAATCCTTCTGCCCCCTCTGGAAGCCCAGACATCGGTTAAGTGAACTAAGTCAAGGACAGAAGCCGCTTGTATCATGGCCAAATCTCCCACTTGTGCATCACGCACGATCCACAGCCGAGATTCGGGCGATCAAGATTTCGACGCGCTTAAGAGACGGTCGGAAAAGATGCGAGAGGTGCTAAGCCAAATAATCGAGGCAAAAGATGGAAGTCATTCGCGTGATCATATTTGTGACACTCCTAAGCCTTCCATTGTAAAATCACCATGTTGATCAAGATCCTCATATGTGACAGCGCTGACGTGCATTGAATCAGGTCATTCGTCACGGCTTCTTTGGCATGAATACCTCAGACATCAAAAATCTGAACGACAACCAACGCATTTACTAGTTCGTAGGGTACCGACGACAGCTGCTTGTGCTAGGACCCGCGTATATCTACGGCTATAGATGAGAAACCTAGCAAGGCTAGCTCAAGTGGCACGCAGACAGACAGAAATAAGGCTACATGACAGTCTTTGCACTTATCTCGGCCTCTCCTTCCGCTTGCGAACGTTGCCAATACGATTTTGGGAAGTCGAAGTACCATAGTGACATTGAAAAGGGAGGACTGGGAGGCCGAAGACCAACGAACTTGTCCGAGATGATATGAACCCTCGTCAAACAATTGACGTATAGACATGAGAATATTTTATAGAACTTCATCGGTCTTTCGGAAGGCATATAATGGAGTAGGGATGGTACAGATGGGAGGCCAGAAGTCAATCGCCCGACCCGACCAGACAGAAGGTACATTGTGCAGCGACTGTTAGACTAGAATATAACGACGATGATCACAATTAGAAGATACGTGATGATTGGAACTTCAACATAAATTGTCTTGTACAGTTTTGAATCATTGATCAAGTCTTGTTGGTGCTCTGACATACAAATGCAAGTGAAGTTCCCCTGCCGGCCCTGAAACGAGCTTGCGACGAGACAATTTGGCCGTCCAAATTCCGGACGAGTGAGTACTGATGCTTCATACCAACGCCTTCCTCACAAAGATGCGGATAAGTTATTCTATTTTTAATTGTTCTAGAGCCTCAGAGGTATAGATCCAAGATGTCTGCTCAGGTCCAATTGACAGCCCTACTAACTTGGATATGGTGTTCGAAAAACTAGTAAAATAGGGGGGGGGGGAGAATGAGAGGGGTTGATAGCACTAGGTTAGACTATTCTGTGTATTAGCAGTGGGATCACTTTGTTGGCCTTATTAGCGGTCTCCTTATTGATTGCTTGCTAAAAACCACCCGGATTGGTCCATGCGACCCCTCTCCAGACCTCGGCTAAATTTCATCCTTCATATCTATTGTTAAGCTTCCCACTCCTCAACGACCAAAGGCACTTTGGCGGAGTGGTTAAGAAAGGCTCCCCTCCTTCTTTAATGAACTAAAACTAACCTCTTCTACAGCGCGCGGGCCTGCTAAGCCCGTTCCTTCGGGAGCGAGAGTTCGAATCTCTCAGGTGTCGAGTTTTTTTTTTTCTTTTGAATTTTGTATTCTGTTTCTTTTGTCGAGATCAGTTATTTTTATCGTTTCTCCACTGCTCAATTATTTTTGAACACTCTAATATACAAAAGACAGACCCTTTTTGTCTATTGATTAAAATGAATCTTGTATAGCACACCTCAATTTTCGCTTGACGCTTTTTCTTAGCAAAATCGCTCTTTGATACAGCAAGCAATTGCATGCAGGCGAGGTGATAAGCAAATAGACACAGCAAACTATCCAGCTTGTGTGATGATGCGCCATACTTAGTATGCATTACGGATGGTGATGATGGACATTGATGCAGCATTGCGCTTTCACAAAATGCCATAGTTGCTGCAGTGGGTCATGATCGCCGGGACGGAGGGAGCGGTCCGCTTCCTAATCCGGAGGAAGGTATCGATTCAAGTAATCATGAAAGGGGTGTTGATGCGAGTAAAATAATGGAATGGTGTCAATAAAGTGTGGATATTGATGTTGATAAGTGGAGGTGAGTAGGTCTATGACACCGTGCCCAGATGAATGGCTATAGTGATGGTAACTGCCAATTGCACTGGGTACTACCTTTCTGCATACTACTTGGCCAAGTGCCTACCACCTACGAAAAGATTCGAGTGGGCCATTTTCATCTGGCGATAGCTTCATTTCTGTCGTACACGCTTCATGGCTAGTTTGTCGATGATTGAACGAGTTACTGTCTCTATAGCTCCCATCCCATGTGGCCTATTTCCCCTATCTGCGTCTGTTACGCCATGCTATCGGTCGAGTATGTCGATGACTTTACTTAGTGTATTTCAATATCTTTACAACGGGTAGGCATATGTCGCCCCGGGCCTGTTAGAATATGTGGAAGTCCGTTTATTTGGGCGTTTCGTACGGTGATCTTTAATTGAATCGTTAAATGAGAATTGATGTGGCGGAGATGTGGCGGAAGTGAATTGTTGTGGTGATAACTTCAAGTGAGAGGGGTGCAGACTAAGTAGTGCCCTTGACTCAGACATGGCGATGGTGATGCCTCCAATTGACCAAGTGGATTCTAACGACCTCGTCGCCCGGGTCAGATCACCAGTTGATGCAAGTAATAATGGAGGGGTGACGTCAATTTTAAGTGTGATATTGATGTGGATGAATGAATGAAGTGTGTAAGTCTATGACACCGTGTCTAGATGAGTAGATATAGTGACCGTTACTGTCAATTACACTGGGTACTATCTTCCTGCCTACCAACGCCCTATCCACTATTAAGACACGCTTTATACTTCGCTAGTTTAAACTCACTCCTCATTGCACCGGCAGTAACACCATACGTTACATAGCGGCTATGAAGCTTTGAAACTCCATTGTCGAACAGAATATAAGGGCATTATGCGTCTACTTCCGGAGAATTTGGCCTTACGATGGCAGGAGGAATTTTTACCAGAATTCCAGCAGGCGGTCAGCCAGAGGCGTATTTCTGTCACCTTTTCCACCGCCGACTTCGCTTTGCCTTGAGCTTTTCCCCACTTGTTACTTGTCGTGGTGATTGATCGCGAGACACCCTGGGAAAGTCGCTACGACATCGGGAGACCTGCACTTACTTTCTGCTCGAGAAATCTCTTTTCTATCTATCCTCTTTCACCTTACGATTGGGATTACAAAAATAGCAAAAATATTCTCCGAGTTTCCCACAAAACTTGAGTTGGTCAAGGAAACAAAATTGGGAACGCAAGAAGGGCCAACAAGTGTTTCACAACGTTCACAATTTAGTTGTCAATGACACCGCAAAGTCTACGGGAAGGGGATAAACCCCCATTTCCAGCCAAACAATTAACAATACTCGGTAAGCCAAGCTCCCAACTCACTTTTACTTTCGTTTCAATCACCTTTGCCTTGGCTTTACCAGGAAAACCCATTTTCCAGAAAAGCCATTATGAAGAAACCGGAATTGAAAGATAAAAAAAAAATTAGAGACAAAGAATTGAACAACAACCCATACCGTGAAAAGAGAAGCAGTACTGATTATTCAATGCCATAACAGCGATATGCCGGTTCTCAGAGCCCATAGCCTTCAACTCAATCCTCGCGTACACGTACGTGATGGTGCAGGACCTGCACGGCGGCGATGCCACAGATGCGTCGTTCTACGCTGGACTTCTCGTGTCAGCATACGCCGTGGCCGAGGCCCTAACAGCCGTCGGCTGGGGCATTCTCTCGGACCGCTACGGCCGGAAACCAATCGTTCTGTTCGGCCTCGTGGGCGTGGCGATTTCTTCTTTGATTTTTGGCCTCGCTAAGTCATATTGGGTTGCGCTGCTGGCGCGGTTCGTTGGGGGTGCTCTAAATGGGAATGTTGCTGTGAGTTCTTGAGCCTTGTCCATTCCGTCTTATTTATTGAGTGACTGGGGCATTGACTAATATGATGTTTTAGGTTATGCAAACTATGGTCGCTGAGATGGTCCAATTGCCCGAGCACGAGCGTAAGTCTTACACGAATATTCTGCTTATGACCTGATGCCTCATATATGAGAATTCTACTAAAACCCACCAGCGGCGGCATACGCAACGCAGCCCTTCGTCTGGAACCTAGGCGGCATCATAGGCTCAGCAATGGGTGGGTTTCTAGCCCAACCAGCAACCTTCTACCCATCACTGTTTCCCAAAGACGGTCTATTTGGGCGGTATCCATACTTACTGCCCAACCTCGTCTCGGTCATCATCATTGTCCTTGCTGTCGTGCAAGGCATGTTATTCCTAGAGGAGACGAATCCACAAGGAACACTTTACCGCGACAAAGACGGAGAAGTCGAGACGTTGGCCCGGATGAATGGAGAGGATGAAGCGATCGACGACGGCGAACCGGACGAGATTACCCCTCTCGTGCGCACCCGCAGCAACGCGACACAGCGCAGCGCGAACCGTCGGGCCTCTGTTGTAAGTTTCGAAGGCCGATTCCTCCTCGAAGAGAGCATGCCAATGCCCTTTGCCGTCGAGCAAAGCATCGATCTCCGGCGGACATCATTCGGCACAATGCACTCAATCAAACTGCCCTCAGACCTGCAAAAGCCCTACAGGCTGTCCCAATCCGGCGCCGTGGCCGTTCTTGAGGAAGAATGCGGCAGTGGCAGCGGGAGCGGAAGTACAAGAGAAGATGAAATTGAGGAGGAGTACACGGACCCGGTATACAACAAGTCCGTCATCATGGTGACGATCGCCATCGTCATCGTTGCGTGGCATCAAATGGCGGGGTGCACGCTCCTCCCGACGCAGATGCTCGACCTTCCCCGGGCGCCAAGGGGTCACCTAGATCTTAAGGGCGGACTAGGTTTCACGATCCACGATGTAGGCGTCTTCCTCGCGGTCAATGGGTTTATCGGCCTTTTTATCCAAGCACTGATTTTCCCCATCTTCGTCAACAAGGTTGGCGTCTGGCACTCTCTGATCTGGATGACAATCCTATACCCGACGTGCTACATCATCCTGCCGTTCATCTCCGCGCTGCCCGAAGTCTGGCAGCAGAGCGCAGGGGTGTACCTCTCTATGATCCTGCAGAGTCTATTTGGGATCATCGTGTCTCCCTGCGCGCTCATCCTGCTCAAGAACGCGACTCCCAGCCCGGCTGTTTTAGGCCGGGTGAACGGCCTTGCTATGTCCGCTTGCTGTCTTGCGAGGACGATCTCGCCGCCTTTGCTGGGTATTGTGTACTCCAATGCTGGGTCTGGCGCGGCGTGGTTTAGTACGGCCGGTGTTGCGGTTTTGGGTGCTGTGCAGTTGTTATGGATCCCGCGCGAGCATGTCCATGATGTGGATGATCTTGTCGTGGAAAATGGACCTCTTGTGAAAACTATCAGTGGCTCGGACAGTGTGGTTGAAGTTGTAATTGAGGAGTAGTTATGACGAAATGGGTTTCGGGAGTCTGTAGTAGCGGCGTCGCACGTCGGATAGCGTCGCTTTACTTCGCAGTTTGTCGTCCTTTTATATTGCCATGATGACGACAACTGGGCGAAGCGCATTTTCCGGTTGGAAATTTGGTGGTGTCATTTTTCCTTGGTATCGGTGGCGCAAATTGCTAGCTAGATTATACACCGGTGAGCCCGGAATCACGAGTTATGACAAGATACACAACCCAGACATGAATAGAATGATTAGCAGAAGAGGTTCACAATTGAACTTGAGTCGATGATGCACCTCTCAAGACTACCTAAAAATATACATGCATCCGAACAATGTGAATTATTGACTTATTGCTTACTCTGAGCCTTCCGCCGTATGGACTCAACCAAGCTGCTGAGGTCGTCATCTACACCTTTTATTTTCTGTTTCTTCTTATCCTTCCTCGAGATCGTACCATGATCTCCATCCTCATCGCCACCGGAATCATCCCCTTTGTTCTTCCTCTTCTTGCGCCCTTCCTCGAGAATCTTCTCCATCACTGGCGTTTTCTTGTACGCAGAGAAGGAAGGATCGATAGCGAACTCATGGTTCTCGAATACAGCCTTGAAACGATTGTCTTCTGCAACGCCGATGTCGAGACCTTCTTGCAGCCCGCCGTGGTCTATTATTTCATCCTTGCTCTTGGGTTTCTTGCCCTTAAGCTTCTTGGCTTTCTTCTTCTCGGCGCGTGTTATCTCGTCCATGTTAAAGTGGTTGACGGCTTGTTGGCCTTCGTCACCTCCCATGATCTCCTCCAGATGGGCTCTCTGAAGGGCCGTCTCAGCTGCTAGCGCTTCCTTTTCTTCTCGCCTCTTACGCCTCTCTTCTTTCCGTTCCGAGGTCTTGGATACCTTTACAGGTTCTTCCGTGGTGAAGAAAGGATCATCAAAGCCCAAGTCTTCCTTTTCAGATTCTTCGGCGGGTACATCTTCTGTAGCATCAAGAGACACGCCGTTTCGTTTGGCGACAGCGATCTCCTTCTTACGAGCTTTACGTTCTCGCTCTTTCCGTATGTATTTTTCGGCTGTAGTCTCTTCCCTTTCAGGCTCGTTCTTGCCCTTATTGCCCAGTAATGCGGCAGTGAAGGTGATTTGCATATCTCCTACTGGCTTGTCTTTCGTGGACATTTTGCTTATTGGTTCAGCTCCGAGACCGAGAGCTTCACGAAGTTTTTTTGCTTTGAGCTCCTTCTTGCTAAGCTTAGGCTCCTCATTGACATCCTCCGGTTCTTCATGAGCGACAACAACTTCTACATCCTCTTCGTCTTCATCCTCGCTACCACTCGCGAGGTAAGCTTTGAGATCATTTTCTTCTATCTCCGATCTGCTACCGGTGAAGGCACGCCTGATATTCTCACGGCGGGTAGCATCATCGGGATTAACGTCCCATGTGAGCTTGACTTTGGAATGCTGTAGTGCATCCGTGACGAACTCCGTTGGTTGATAATTGGCACTATTTGAGTCGCATTCGTCACGCGGTTCGTCGTCGAAGGTGGTATCATCAGGGACGAAACGAAGGTCGATGAAATTTGACGAGGCTTGATATTCGGTCCCGTCGCATGACCTGTAGATCTTCTCGGCCGTTGAAGAGTCTGAGCAGATGACGACTCCGTAGTAATATCTCAGCCGATCCAGTTGATATGACCTGAGAGCATCACTGTCGAAATCCTGATCGTCCTCTTCCTTGAACAGGGCTTTTTTAATATTCTCATCCTCATCTTCATCGCTTTTTTCTTCGCTGTCATCCTCCGAGTCGGGCTCAGACTCATCATCGTTCTTGGCGGATTTCTTGAAAATTTCCATTGGTGGACCCTCAAGTTCCTCCCTCTTCATGCGTTCTTTGCCGAAATCGGATGGGTAAATGGAGACCTTCTCAACACGACCACCTTGCGGCGCAAAGGAAGAGAATAAAGCCATTAGATCCGTAGCTTTGATATTGTCCCAGTCCAGATTCACAACCGCAAATCTCTTTGTGACCTCGCCCGAGTCGACGTCGGCCTGTTCATCGCGCAACCGCTGCATGCTACCGGTTTGAGTTACCTCAGCACCGCCCTCTTCCTCATCATCTTCGTCGTCCTCGTCATCTTCAGATTCGGAGTCGCTTTCGGAGGAGGAAAAGCCACCGCCTCGAGCAGGGTCGTATTTCGCATCGGCTTTCTCGATCTCTCGCTGTACGACATCATCGTCTTCGACCTCAGCGTCTTCGGGCTCATATATGTCTCGTAACGCCTTCTTTTTGTGATCGGACTTTAGTTTTCGGCCGTATCTATCAAGCTTGGCAGTCGCTGTGAACTCTTCATCTTCAAAGACTTTCTGGAATCTCTTGTCAATCTTTGTCTTGACACGGCTTTTAGATGGTAGACGGAATCGAGGGTCGCTCTCGAAGTTGGCAAAACGGGAGTCGCTTGATGCAGCAGAGGCGCTGCCGCCGCCTTGCTTCTTGTGTGACTTTGGCATGACTTAGGATTGAGCCATCAGAGCTAGAGAATCAGACTTGAGAGATAGGGAAGCAAAGAACTGGTCAAAATCAGTCTCAGTAATGTAATGGAAGGTGCAGCCAATTCAAAAATTAAAGTGGACCATATCTTTTTCAACCTTTTCCCCCTATCTTATCGTACCTCACTTTGGCGGGGCTGGCGGGGAATGAGAGGAGGGAAGAAGGAGGGAAAGGAGAGCCACCCCGCCAAAGCGGGAGTCGTCCTCCAATTTTCACACACACCAATATACCGTGATGTAATGGGCAATAAACACACTCAGGAATCCCCAAATACCATCTTTGATTGGCATTCAATAGTTCGTTCTATAGCTAAGAACCTATTTTTGTGATCTATTGATTACCTTACGTTGGCAATACATTTCCCAACCTCCACTATCCGGAGTATGACCTGACATTGCAGCTCTTGATGGAACAGCATGTCAGCACAATGATGCCGTTCGCGTGCGACATTCTGTTCTGGTTCAGCCCATCGACAATCATCAGCGATATTCTCATTAATGTTTCAACATGCCACAAACGCGGGTTCTATCCAATGAAACAATGGGGAGGTAGTTTCAGCTGTGGAGGATGAACAGGGTGCAGGGACGCTCAGCTCCATCTAGCCCTATGAAGGCGGGCGCCAGGTCCATCGCTATGGGTGTGCCGGTTCGGTTTGGCCGCCCCTCTTTGAACTCGCTATTCCCATCCCTTTATGTAAGACGGCGAGTCCATTCTGCTACACAATCTCATTCATATCCACGTTCCCGTGAATCATTTTTCTCACTATAATCTATTTCTCCATCTTTGACATTCAGGATTCTTAGTCTACGTGGTAATCCACTTGTACTCGCTTTTGCTCTGCTTGCTCTCTTCCTCACTGTCGCTGTCAATTGCATCGTGGAGTCAACCCCACCAATATTACGTGTGCCAGCTGAGTGCCCCGTGACAGCCTGACAAAACAGCCAACATGGCGCATCTACTCCATGAACTCGGGCACAAGCTGAAGGAGGAGATCAAGGAGATTGTTGGCGAAGGGAAAGATGACGACAATGCTCCTTCTCCAGACGAACCATCTCATAGTATGGAGCAAGACATGGTTAACTATCCCGACACAGCGCCTGTCGATACCAAGCACCGCTTTCAGTCTTTCTCACCTCAGACAGTCGGGAATGCGAAGTGGTATGTTGACGGCGCCTCTTACTTCTGGGCAGTGTCCATGGCACTCGAAGGTAAATCATCTTCATCACCTTAATCATTTCAGGCCTAGGTAGGAACATATGGTTGACTAACTCAAGAACAGCTGCACAGGACAGTATCTATATACTCGATTGGTGGCTTAGCCCAGAGCTATATCTCCGACGCCCGTCAAGTTACCATGAACCGTATCGTCTTGACAAGATGCTGCAAGCTGCCGCCGAAAGAGGAGTACACGTCAATATTATCGTCTATAAAGAGGTTCCTCAAGCTTTGACTTGTAAGTAAATAAAAACCATTTAGAATTTCCAATTTCTGCACTAGAACTAACATGACATGTTCAGTGGACTCTGCGGTATGTTGTTTATACCGACACACTTGGTTTCATTCAGAACTAACGCTACTCCCATATAGCACACCAAGCATGCCCTAGAGAAATTGCACCCGAATATTAAGGTATTTAGACACCCGGATCACACACCAACCAGTCGAGCCAGACTTGAGGCTGCATTCTCAAACCTGTCATTCAAGAACTTCAGTGCCATGGACCTGTCAACCTTCTCTGGGGATGCACTGAGAGACTTATACGGATCCTTTGACGATACCATCCTTTACTGGGCCCATCACGAGAAGCTCTGTATCATCGACCGCCGCATCGCTTTCATGGGCGGGCTTGATCTTTGTAAGTCTACAATGATCAAAATAACGTTGGTGCGCGACTCTAACATGTCCACAGGCTTCGGTAGATGGGACACCAACAGTAAGTCTTCAGTTACCCCTGTCAACCTCTATGAGATTGGAAAATACTTCACATCGATATTGACTTTGCCGTATCAAAGGCCATCCGATCGCTGACGCTCATCCTGCCGATGTTAACGCCCTCTTGTTCCCTGGCCAAGACTTCAACAATGCTAGAGTATTCGATTTTGAGGGTGTTGAGCATCCTGATCACAACAAACGTATGTACATATCTAGAGTGATTATAGAAACTAAATGCTAACCAAAAATAGTTGACAGGGCCAAATACTCAAGAATGGGATGGTCTGACATTTCCATTTCTCTCGATGGGCCGATCGTCGGCAATCTCATATCTCACTTCACTGATCGCTGGTACTTGGACCCATCACAAATTATTCAGCCCAGAGCGCCTTGACTTACACTTTCTAGGAACTTCATGTACGATGAAAAGTATCGCGGCAAAGACGGCGAAAAATATGACAGATTCCCGACGACTATGCATCACCCAGGACAAGGTGAACATCATCACAGATACGAGGATTTTGAGGAACATCTCGAGAGAGGTATGAGACACATGATGAGAGAACGCGCTGATAGCGAAAGGTACGAAAACGACACCACTGATCATTATCAACGCTCTGGACGTGCGAATATCCAGCTCTGCCGAAGGTATGTTTAAACCTCTTCCCTATGAGGCGGACTTACATGTAACCGTGTCTTCAGTGCTTGCGACTGGTCTTCTGGCCACCCGACGGAGCATTCTATTGCGAATGCATACATCAATGCCATCGAGAACGCGAAGCATTTCGTCTACATCGAGAATCAGGTAGGCTTGAAACTCTGTCTCATATTTCACCATCAATTTCTAACGTGTTCAGTTCTTCATCACTGCCACCGGAGAGCATCAAGGTCCTGTTGAGAACAGAATCGGCGCCAGTATCGTATCGCGTATTGTCCGAGCGCACGAAAACGGAGAAAACTTCCGCGTCGTAGTCCTCATGCCTGCTGTCCCAGCCTTCGCGGGCGACCTGCACTCGGATGGTGCTCTCGGAACTCGCGCCATCATGGAATATCAGTACAACAGCATTAATCGCGGCGGCCACAGCATTATTGAGTGCTTACAACAGCAAGGTGTCAACGACTGGCAGAACTACATCGGTTTCTACAACCTGCGCAACTACGACCGCCTTAACACATCAGTAACTATGCAACAAGCCGAACAAGAAAGCGGTGTCCGCTACGACGACGCACGCCGCCAACACGATGACCTGATCCAAGACTTCGGCCGCCGCCATGACCAATACGACCGATACCAAGCCGCCGCGTCACACGTGCCAGACCATACCTGGGACACCGTCTCGTCCTGCTACATGGACAACGGACCGGACATCCGCTCCGTCCCCTGGGAAGGCAGCCTCGAAGCCGAGCTCGACGCCTTCGTCTCCGAAGAGCTCTACATCCACTCGAAAGTCCTCATCGCCGACGACCGCCTCGTGATCTGCGGGTCCGCAAACCTCAACGACCGCTCGCAGCTCGGGACGCACGACTCCGAAATCGCCGTCGTCATAGAGGACCCGGAGCCTGTCGCGAGCATGATGGATGGCCGGCCGTACACGGCCTCAAAATTCGCGTGCTCACTCCGCCGCCAGCTCTGGCGGAAGCATCTGGGTTTACTGCCTGATCAGCGCTGGGACCGTCCCAATCGCAACTGGACGCCCGTGGATCGCGACGCGCAGGAATATGACTGGGGTTCTGATGCGGATCGCGCTGTCGAGGACCCGGTGTCGCCTGATTTCTGGCAGTTCTGGAATGGGCGAGCGCGGACCAATACGCAGGTTTTCAGCAAGGTGTTCCACAACGTGCCTAATGACTGCGTGCGGAATTGGAAGCAGTATGAAGACTTCTTCAGCAAGAAGTTCGTTAATCCCGGGGAGAAAGTCAGTGAGCATGAGCGAGCAGGGCGCGTTGACTATGGTCATGTCGTTCGGGAGGAGTTCCCGGGCGGTGTGGATGAGGTGAAGGAGTGGCTTTCGAGAGTCCGTGGCACGATTGTTGAGATGCCGCTTGAGTTCTTGATTGAGGTTGAGGATTTGGCTAAGGAGGGGCTTAGTCTGAATGCGCTTACTGATAAGTTGTATACTTAGACTGGCTACCGCTTGGCTTTTGACATACAGTGGCCATCCTTGAACACAATAGTGATGGATAAAAGATACAAGGTACAGAGTTGAAAGATCTAACTCTCCTGGGTTCATTGTGATGGCTTCCTGTACTTCCCTTAGAGAATCTCATGGCACACCAGAATGATTTGTCGGAACATCAAATTCAAAACTGTAATAGAATGGTCTTGATCTTGACTTCATATTCGTAAGCTAATCTCACTCATAAATATTCGTTATATGTACTCCCATCCTCGCCTATTTACATGCAATCCGCCCAATTCTCTTACACATACTCGCTCTCATCTACGTGAAACCTGAGCAAACATCAGTATACACATTATTCTCCAACCCCGCCGCATCAGTCGGGATGAGATTCAGCGCCGTAGCATCAGAGTACGTCCATCGGGGATCATTCAACAACGTCTTCCAAGTCCAATAGACCCAGCCCGCCATACCGGGCTTCTCGTACAGCTGCTGCTGCGCCGTGAAGAATTGCGTGAAGAACGCCGTGTTGCTGGGGTCGACGCCGGAGGTCATGCTCCACTCGCCGGTGATCTCGAATGTCTCGGAGGACACGACGCGCGAATCCTGGCAGGCGGATTGCATCAGCGCAGTCGTGTCGGATGTGCTGGAGAGCGCGAAGCCGATGTAGTTGTAGTCGTCGAAACCCGTGGCGCTGTCGGCCGCGACGGCGGAGTTGCTCTGCGGGTCGCCGGAATCCCACTTTGAGGACATGAATTGCACGGTCAGTGCCTGGTCGCCCGAGATGCCCAGAGAGGACTCCTCGTTGCGCACGGCGGCTAAGGCGCCGGGGTAGTACGTGTCGATCAACCCGGGGACTTCACCGGGGGCGGGGTACCGGTTGTCGGCATCGTGCATGGACACGGGCTCGTTGAGGACCTCGATCATGCCGACGGTGCTGTACGCGCTGTTGGTATGAATGCGGTTCGTCATCCACGTGAGCCACTGCTCTGCCCTGCCAAAATCGTAATCATTGAAGAAGCCCGCGGGGTCCGGGTTCTGGCCCGTGAAGACGTCCTGTTGTTGACCGCCGGGGGCGCCGTGCAGGTCGATGATGACGTAGATGCCCAGGTCGGCGGCTTTTTGCACGACGGCGTCGAGGTAGGGGAGCATGAGGTCGCCGTCGGCAAAGGGCTCGCTGGAGTTGTCGACTATGGCCGTGTAGGACCAGTAGCCGATCGGGATGCGGATCGTGTTGAGGCCGACGTCGTAGACGGATTGCACCGTGTCGGCCGTGATCCATGTGCTCCAGTGCGTCTCGAAGGCTTGGTTGCCGGCGTCGCGGTTGTCGCCGCTGTAGTGGTCGTTCATGCAGTCGAATTCGGATGCTGAGGAACCGCAGCCCATTGTGTTTTGCCACTCGTCTTCCATGATCCAGGGTTCGCAGATTAGCCATGCTGTGAAGCAATTTTATTAGTCTCAATATCTTGCTATGTTTAAACAAGGTCCAAGGGTGTCGGGATGCTGGGAAACATAGAGGGAAAGAAGAGCTTACAGCCGAAGTTGACACCTCGGATCTTGGTGACGCCTGAGGGAAGACTAGGCTCCCAGCGCTTGCCGAGCTCGTGGAAACGGTGTGTCTGGTTGAAGGCGGCAAGGTCGCGCTCGTGAGGCATCCACGCCTGCACGGAGCCCGCAAGGATAGCGGGGGCGAGCACAGAGTAACGCATCTTGAGATCGAGCTGCAGTTATGTCTACCCTTCAAAGACCAAGTCGATAGCAGGCAATGAGCGTATTGCCTGAGGGGAGGTGTGCCCTCCCATGATAAGGATTCGTCCTCCTCCCTGAATATATATATATATATATATATATGTATCTCTAGCTGTCTCAAAGGATAGTCACCAGGGGTCCGCCAAGCCATGCGGCAAGAATTAGTCGAAATGTCTATAATGCCATCTGTAGACGGAGGTATAAGCAAGCCAAGTCGTGTGTGCCTCGGACCGATTGAGGATCATTCCCTGAGCCCCATCACCGGCCGTTGCCGATCATCTCTGCGGCCTTCCGTATTCTCGAGACAAGTCGCCTCCGGGAGGGTCTTAACGGAGAGCGTTAGCGCTGATACATAGCACCGAGATCGACGCAACGTCCAATTCCGCCATCTTCTCAACTATTGTTCGCCTTCTCGTAGCGATACATTCATGATTTCTATTCTCGACTTTCAGTAACTTTCATGGCTTGCTAGCCTGAAACAATAGCTTTCGGTAGGCAGATATTGTCGGGGGCCGGAGATGTAACTAAGGGATGGAGGTTTTCTTTTAGTGCCTCCCCTTCCAATTATGCTTGTTTCTTAGCGTGGTCTCCAGATTTCAGAAACGCCCTGGTCTCCCACAACCGCAGATCAGTGATCTCGAACGGGAAACTGGAAAGTTTAATAGCTATCTTGTTTCAAGAAAAGTACCTCTTCTAACCTCCTAGTAGGGCGACCAACATGTTCATCTTCCACTCTGTTTCACGTCTCGTACCTAGGTTTCTTCGATTTCTAAATTATCGTAAGCAGCAGCACGTGCCCCCCACAACGATCAATATTAACTGTTAAGATCTACGTTGACAAGGATCATGAGATGAGATGAGGTCCAAATGCCGCGTGGTTTTCTTTTTATTCCCATAGGTGTATTCGAGATGGATCTGCTCAGCTCGAGTATGCTGGGGCCGCATCCCGTATCATCCAGGAGATCCCGTTCAAGAAACTGCTATAGCGGCTGCGCGCATGTGGCATAGTCTCGTTCTATAATTGTTGGACACTGCTGCAAATTTCCACATATTCTCCTTGATCGTCAAGTGTATACAATGGTCTGCACTGACTAAAGTCTTATAACTTGGCCTCGCAGTCTAGTTCCTGGAGAGTAATACTATAGAAGAACAGTATACTAAAGCCTGAGCCTGGATGATGTTATGACGCGTGTCAATATGGAGTCTGCAGTCTATGACCGCGTTCAGTTTACATGTATGCTACTTAAGTGCATCGGGGTCATTAACAGTGAATTTGGTCGAGTTACGCTGATGATTAGAGGAACAATAAAAACCGAGTCATGTACAGCTTCAGACTAAGCCTTGCAGAGGAATATAGTGTTATGGCTCCAGTTATGCCACATTGAAAATACATGGAGGAAAGACTACGAGTCTGACTTCTGTTAACGCCTGCTGTATACCTCCTGGGCCCTTGCCCTTGTTCTCCTATTCCATCTGTTGCTAAAGCTGACAATACCAACCCCTTATCTGACCACTTGCAAAAAGTGTGCCCGGTTTGAAAGCATTCCTATAGCCAAAACCATAACTCTGTCTACATCCCGCTTATTAGGCAATTGCGGAAGATGAACTGACGCCAGTGATGACATGTGCCACAGAGATAATATACAGAACTCATGTGACAACATGGAACAATTTGAATGTGCTGAACAATGATTCTCCACATCATCGTCATTGCACTTCGTTTGATTTTTCGTCTGAGGTGTTAGTTTTATGCGCTCAGTCATTCTTGCCATTGGCGATATTGCCAAGCAGACCATCCTTGAGTTGGTTCATGGCGAGATTATCGTCCAACTTGAAGTGACCACGGCCCCTCCGGCTTCGTCCTCTGTACCAGGAAATAACGCCAAAGGCAACACCAGCAATACAGCCCATAGTCAAGTAGGGATGCTCAACGAAAGTGAGTCGAATATCAAAGAAGATTTTCTCGAAACTCGAAATCGTGAGCTTGGGCTTGATGATGGGTGGAGAAGTGGTGACCTTGGAGATAGTCTCTAGGATAGAAACACGGGATGGGACGATATTGAACCCATTAATAGTGAGATCCCAGTATCGTCGGTTCTAAAGTCGCGTTAGTTTTGTCCTTGGTATGTATTGGGTGGTACTTACGTCTTCATCGTTGATGATCACTCGGTCACCATCTTTAATGTCGATTCCGTAGGTGGTGCGAATCCATCTCTCCCAAAATACACCGTCGACCCAGGCAAAGGTAACTTCTTTCCGGTCGGCCCAATCCATGTTGATACGAATGCTCTTGGCGTTTCTTAGAGCCCGCTGGTCACCGCGGTCCTCAGCCTCTTCTAAGCGCAATTGTTTCGCATCTCGCAGATTTTGCCTCTCAAGTTGGAAAGCCTGGATCTGCTTATCCATCCACTCATCTGCAGCCTGCTTCATCTCGTGTTTGGCACTGATGAAAGATTCTTCGTTCTCTCGGTTGAGGACGCCAAGCACGACGATTTTTCCATCCATAATCTCACGGGCATTAGAAGCGGTGAGCTCTGGTACGATAGGCAGCCACACGGATTTCATCCATGACAAAACCATGTGGGTATCGCGCATCTCTCTCGGTGTCAACGGGGTGTAATAAGTCGGTCTGCCTTCACGTGAGACAAGCAGCCGAGGCCACGTGGTGATCTTGAATCGTTCGTATAGAGCCTTGTCCTTGGTTTTGACAAGCTTCGCATGTCCCATCAAGCTAAGTGGCAATCTGTCGAGAGCATTGAAATCCTCGGTGGCTGTGGCATGGTCGTAGAAATAGACAAAGATGACATCCTCCTTCTTTTCCAGTTCAGCGAAGGATTCAGCGTCGACATCTTGGATACCGTCGACGATATCAAGAGCTTTCTCGGCATATTGGAGGAAGTCGCCGAGCCCTCGAAGACCATCATACTCGACGCGCTCACCACCTCGGAAGAACAAGATAGTAGGATAACCCTTGAGATGAACATCTTTGCATAGTCTACTTTCAGCGTCGCAGTTAACTTCGCCGACATTCAACTTGCCCTTCATCTCCTTAGCCATCTGCTGCCAGTTCGAGGCCATGGCTTGGCAATGATGACACCAGGGAGCGTAGAACTTGATGAACCATGGCTCCTGAGTCATAGTGACGAGATTCTGGAAACTCTCGGCAGTCAAGGAGATGGAATTTCCATCCTTGTTCGGTGTTACGCTGGGCTTCGCAGGTTTGGTCTTGTCGACAACATCGACTTCATCGGTTTTGGTGGTCTTGGAGGTCGCCTTCTCGGAGGTAGTCTTGTCGGAAGAAGTCTTCTCGGTCCCCTTGCTGTCGGTCGCTTTGCTGGATTTCTTGCCTGTGTAATTGGGCGAGTAATTGTCACCTGCAGCGGGAAGAGACAGGCTTTCGGGTCGTGTACCAGGCTTTTCGGCTTCGAGGACTCGCTCAATGACTTTAGCAACGTCGCCAATAGACTTCGAACCAGCAATTACTTCTTCGCGCTTCCTGTTCTTGTAGATGACGGTGCGGGGGTATGCAGTAATATCTTCGTTGGTGCAGATGTCACCGTAAGCAAGGCAGCTGATGGCGCCGAATCGAATGTCGTAGGCATCCTCGAAAGCAACGGTGGACGTGGATGATGTGTAATAGTATTCGTATATGGTTTGGAATGTAGGTGCATAGTCTATACAGTGAGGACAATAGGGGCTATGTCACAGAGTTAGCACAGCGTAGAACTTGCTTAGAGCGATTCGCGATGGGGACACATGCGGACAACGGGCGATGGCAGGAGAAAGTGGCGGGGTTCGTACTTGAAAAATTTGATGACCATGAACTTTGAGGCCTTGAGTTCATCATCGAAATTATCGGCGGTGAGTTCGAGTAGAGGAGGGACTTTTTGGTCATTGAAACGTGTGTAGAAGCCTTCAGGCAAATCTTCCGCGCCGGGATCCCGAATGGCCTGGGCGATGGCCACTCGTGCTGCGCCAAGAAGCAGCGCGAGCGATGCAAGCCTCATGGCTACGGCGGCTGTGGATAAAGACTCGGCAGTTGGATGAAAATGAGGCACTACTGATGATGGTCGACGTGTTTAAGGGAGCCTCGCTGGCTTTTGTCGGACGGTTGTCGAAACGTTGGTAATAATGGGACTGTAAAGGGGTGAGATGGAGAATGGTCCGTCGCGTCCGTCCGTCAGGGGGGCTATTAGTGGTTCGGACACGGAATGGTTAATGCCAGAGGGATTAAAAGATTGAAAGAAACAGAGCGGTACTAATTAAGAAAGTAAAAAGCTTATCGCGGACGTCGACAGGAGATGGCTGCCGGTTGATGCAAAAGAAGAAGAAAGGCCCTGGCAACTGAAGCGAGCAACGTGTGATGATTTCTCGGTTCACCACTGTAGGCTTCCTTCTGAGTCCCGAACACACTGGGTGATAGGGACTATTCTTGCTCCTTGATTGGCTTCAGAAGTCTCGGCTTTGTCCTTGCCCTGTCTCAAATCCCCAATTTTAGAAGCCGTTTAGGGGAAGCGCATTGTAGTGGCTGGTACTATGCGGCACAGCCACAGATTACTTAAGCCATTGCTGGAGCCTGGAGTTGGAGCTGGCACCTGCCAGCTATGTACTTAACTGCTGGCATGTTGTATACATGTAATCAGTGCTACATGCCCAAGCTTCACTTCATAATAAATAAGAGTTTTGAATAAAATATCCATCTCAATCTGTTTCCTCTTTCGTATGCTTCTCGAATGCTTCCTTCTCGGAGATGAGCTCGCTGCTGTGAGAACCATGTATTAAAGTCAATGTCTTCCGTACTTAGTGCAGGGGGCGCACAAGAGAAGTTGCACTGCTTGCACTTGTCGTCGTCCATCTCGCATTACACCCGTCTCTTGAATCTCTGCATACAAGGAGGCCGTTAGTAGAATTCCCAAATACATCCGTACACGAGAAAGAAATCTATCGGTGCAGAGAGATGGATCCGGGTCCAACGAAACGTCCTCGTCTAGATCATGACAGCGATGATACTCCCCGGGGCAGAGACACCAGCCGAAAGACCCCATCCTCTCTAGCATATCCCATCAGCCCTCCCCGGAAGCGGAGAGTTCGGCAAAGACAATACCTCTTATCACCCTTTCATCTCACCAAAGTCGCGTCTCTACCTTCTGAAGCCAATGAAGGGGCTGTCTCACTTCGGGATCTCGTGGGGGATCCTCTGACTTCAGAGCTCTGGGAGTTCAACTACTTACATGACATCGACTTCTTACTGCAACATCTAGACCCGGACACTCGAGCACTGACCCAGGTTCATATCGTCCATGGCTTTTGGAAACGGGAAGATGGGAGCAGATTATTCCTTCAGGTGCGATACTCCCTGCCAAGTACTCGGTTTCCTCATACTAGTTTTAAAGGATGCAGCCAGGCTAAGATCAAAATCAGGAGCAAAAAGAGCGTCATCAAAACGTCACTCTCCACACAGCATACATGCCCGAAATGTACGGAACTCATCATTCCAAGATGATGATCATGCTCCGACATGACGACACTGCTCAGGTAATCATACACACGGCAAACATGATTGAGCGAGACTGGAGAAACATGACCCAAGGCGTCTGGTGCTCGCCTCCTCTTCCCCTGCTCAAGTCCACCGAGAAGGAGGTAGACAGGAAAGATAAGCCCATAGGCAGCGGTCCGAGGTTCAAGTTCGATCTGCTGAACTATCTCCGTGCCTACAACATGAGACGGAACGTCTGCCGCTCTTTAGTCGAAAAGCTGAGCAAGTACGATTTCTCCGCCATCCGCGGCGCTCTGATAGCCAGTGTCCCGGGCAAGCACAGCACCGAGCAAGGCCCAAGTTCAACACGATGGGGTTGGCAAGGTCTGAGGGAAACTCTGAAGACGGTGCCCGTCCAAGACGGACCCTCGAATATCGTCGTGCAGATATCATCAATCGCAACACTCGGTGCAAAAGACGACTGGCTACAACGTACCCTCTTCGACTCTCTAGCACCAACCGCGTCATCAACCTCCTCATCACGAACACAATCCGACCCCCCAAGACCCAATTTCAAAGTCGTCTTCCCTGCCGCAGACGAGATCCGTCAATCCTTAGACGGTTACGTATCCGGAGGTTCAATTCACACAAAAATCCAATCCGCACAACAAACGAAACAGCTCGAATATCTCCGTCCGATATTCCACCACTGGGCGGATGTTAACGAAGTCACTCAGTCTACATATAAAGACGCAGGCCGCGATACGGCGGCGCCGCACATCAAGACATATATCCGACACAACCAGAGCAAATCGTCGCTCGACTGGGCATTGCTCACATCCGCGAATCTGTCAAAGCAAGCATGGGGCGAGGCTCCGAATAAGGCTGGCGAAGTGCGGGTTGCGTCCTGGGAGATCGGCGTCTTGGTCTGGCCGGCACTTTACGCAGGCGAGGGCGAGGATTTCTCAGCACGTATGGTCGGAACGTTCCGGAAAGACAAGCCGACTGGAGAGGATGACGTAGAGAGCGATAGAAAAGGAAGCGATATCGCCGGCACTGTTGTTGGACTTCGTATGCCGTATAGTATGCCATTACTAAAATACGGTCCGAGGGAGGTGCCCTGGATTGCTACCATGGCTCATACCATACCGGATCGCCATGGTCAGACTTGGCCCTGATATACCAACGCGCGTAGATTGAGGTGTATTCAATATTCGAGACTCGAGATAAATATCTCTAGAAGCCAATGACAACCTTTTCACTCTTGACATGTCTTTATTTATAGCGCGCTGAGTAGTCTAGCTAGGTACTCAAAGCCTAAAGGAGGTCAATAACACCGATCAAGCAAACGAGAAAGCTCATGTCTTTGTCTAGACAATGTAAAGGTTATCTAATGCGCTGATGGAGGGTAAAGCCCGAAGTACAACTCCCTATCTATATTATCGTAAGCGTTGCCATTGCCGAGACAAAGCCATCAGGACTGGAGTATCAGACCGCGTACCAGCACTTAGGCATATTTGGACTTCAGTCCTTCGACAAAGGCGATGTATTTCTCCTGGCCCTGCTCCTGTGTGAGACCCTCCTTGACGAGCTTCTCCCAGGCCTGGTACTTGTACTTCTCCTGTACGACGGAAGAACAGTGTTAACTTGCTTGTAATCTGTCTGTATCATATCAAGTAGTTCGCAGGACACGGAGAGTAGAAGAAAAGGAGGGCGATAGAGCAAGAAGAGGGTGCAAAGGATTTCCCACCTTCATGTCAAACATGCCGGGCTTCTTGGCAGCAGAGAAGTCCTCGCCAAGACCGATCTTGAAGAGACCGTAGAGCTCGAGCAGCTCGTCATTGTCGGGGCGCTTGGGCAGAGCGTTGGACTCGTCGGCGGCCTTCTTGAAGGCGGGGTTGGCGACGAAGGCCGGGTGGTTGGGGTCGACGGAAGGCATGATGACGATAGATGTCTGATGTCTACTAGTATAAGCTGCTTTTTCTGGTTTCTTCTTTGAATATAGAGGACTAGATAGATGTCTTGGATGTCTTAATGGTGAACAAGTTGGGTTAATGACTTACTTTTTAATTAGGTTACTAGTTGGGAAAAAGGAGTTGGTCAAAGACAATGTTTGATATGCAGCGGAGGTTTCAGATGTCTGAGCTGGTGATAGGGAAGGTGGTAGAATGAGTGGCAGCTTTTGGCGGGGTTGATCAACCATCAATCGTCATATGCTTTTCAAAGCTCTGACCCTCTGATAACCGAGGCGCGGGGTTATACTGGTACTGCTTTTTGAGACTTGCGACCTACGGTAGTGGGTTTACGGTGAGCAAAACGGTAGAATATATTCACGGTTAACGCCAGATTCCATCACATACGACCATAGCTACCAGAAAATACGGGATCCCGTCCGCTCTCCCATAGTCAAGCTGGTGAGCGCCGAATTAGTAGTTGGGTCGGTGACGACCAGCGAATCCCCGGTGTTGTATGTTTTTGCCATTAATTTTTTTTCTTTTTTTCATTTTTTTTTTCTCCCTACTTTCCTTTTCTGCGTCTTTCCCTTTCTTTGATTCCCTGTTTATATCCCTTGATCTGATGCTAGTTCAATATGATCAGGCCTGTTGAAGAGTGCCCAGTGCCACTAGCTTACATAAGCGGGAAGCCCCTTACATTAGGTAGGCGCCACCACCACCCACTACTGGGAGGGCCACGCTTAAGACTTGCACATCACTCATCGCGTCACTAGCTAGATCTTCATTTACTACACACAAAAATACTACCACCATTTGAGCGTTTTCCCTCATTATTCTGGTTGATGCCCTAGACCGTGAGTGCTCACAGTCTTCGATTACGATAAAGCACCTACTAAAGCTGCTCATCCCTGGCTCATAAGCCTGCTAGATGATCTAATCAAATCAAGCGTAGAGGCTTGTTGGTATCTGTGTCTACCCTGCGTCGAAGATGTTAGAATGAACAGTGGATCACTTCAATACGGCGCACTTCTGTGCAAAAAGGGTACGGGCGATGAGACACAGGGAAAGAGGAAACATCGATGAATAAGGGAGGGGCGAATTGAAATGCATGTCAAATGATGTTAGGAGCGAATGAAATAATCTGTAATACTTAGCTGATATTTCCGAAGACCAAAGTACATTCATTTTTCTCCTTAGAAAATGCCATATTTTCTAGTAGCTACTTACTCAACGACTATTTTGAAACCTCAACTCTTAGATAAGCCCGATGAATTGCACAGCGGCCCTCACTGATTACAATGAAGACGCCCCGTGATGGAGTCACAGGTGAGCCTTCACGAGCACCATTCTCAGTAGGTCTAATCATGTACTTATGATACCACATCTACAAAGGTGACAACAAATGTGTTGCTAGAAATCGCAGCGCCTTGATTGACCGAAGAAGCCCTGGTGCTTTAGTATAAATAGAACCTTTCTACCTTAGGAGCTTTTTCTTTTCTCTTTTGTCTACTAAGCACATACATGAGCCTCAACAATACCGACACACAACTTCGCAAAAACAGATTTCGCCAAGACGCCTACCTACGCCTTGAACCAAGCTCCGACTGTTATAAATCATGTGTGAATACGTTCGGGTTATTTTCAATTGCGATTGTGCTAGCGAAATTGCTTATGTCGAAGACTCTTGCACAAGAGGGAGCGAATGCCAAGAGAGTGAGTGGCGCGGTTTCTACGCAGGCGAACCTTGCGCTCGTCACCGAAATGGCCAAGACTGATTAAACTACTCCTCGGATCAGGCGTTGAAGCACAACATATAAAATGCTTCCCATAGATGAAAAAGGAACAATTCTAAATTACTATGCATGTATATTGCATTTTCAATGTACCAGAACTACTTTTGCCTAAAAGCTCAATTCGAGCTATGAGCCAAGGAGATGGAACTGCAACCAGGGCCAGAACTGGCCCCTATGGCCCCTATCTTGAAAACAACGCCGAACACCTGTGGCAGGAAGTCTGCGGCGGAAATATCTAAAGACAGAGCTTAATGAGCATAGACATATGAGCATTCAAACAATGGTGAACCAAAAAGAAGTCCCTGATGACACAGTTAGACTCCACGCAACTATGCCACCCAAGCCCTCAGCGTATGTAAATATGATGTTTACTGATATAATACTCCCTTACGAAGTTTCTCATGACGTGCATCCTCGCTCGGCAACAGCACTCGATAACTAATTACTCCCATATCATTGACATGGATCGGCCGAATCGCAATTTTGTAGTCGTCCGACAGCTTTCCCGAGAAAGATGCACCTGAAAGAGCCTTCAAGCCTTCGGGCTGCACCCCCGAAAGAATGGCTGGTAGATTGAATCCCTTGCCAACAGGTGTCGAATGCAACAGCGCTATGCATCCCATGGCAATCAAAGATAGTATCGGCTGCACCGCCAACACGACATACAGCCACTTGGACTTTTCCAACGTCGGTCGAGTATAGAGCACTGTTTGATTGATTGAGTAAAACAGCCCAACCTGCTCATAGGTTAGATTCTTTCCATCTGGAGTGCTGGTCCAAACTAGTTCCTGGCCCCGGCTTAAGAGTCTATCGGCACTGTCCAACGCCGCTATTCTCGACCACAACATAGTGGCAACAGCCGTCGCAAAATATGGGTGGGACCAACTCGAGTTTTTCCTATCTACAGAGAACGGTCCAATCAATTCGATGAGCGGCTGAGTGTAGAAGACGCCCAGGAACATGTCATTCCGTGTAATGGGATACTGCTTCTCGTCTGATAATGTACCGTTACAGCTTCCGGTCAGAAGACGGATGTTGCCACGAGTGATTGACCAGGTTCCCTGGCATTGCTTTCTGACGATGTCGAAGAGCTGTGCATACTGTGAAAATACCCAGCATTGCGAAATGTAGTCCGTTCCAGGATCTGGAAGCATACCTATATACTGATATGACTGGTCTCCCGGGCTCGCGTTGCTCAAGAGTTGCAGAGTCCAGCCGTTCAGGAGTGAGTTATGACTGTATGTTCCAGAGCCGTATGTATTAAGACAGGCATTGTTTTGTGTGCTGCACAAAGTGATACTATCGTCTAGATCAGGACCATACAGTTCCATGATGCATCTTGACATGAATGTCTGATTCCATCCGAGGGGATCGGCAGTTTTTGACTGATTTAATGTGGCCACTGTTCCAAGAACAGGAGCCGAGATGGTCCACGCTTCACCGTCTGCAAGCGTAGATTGTACTTCTGAGATATAACTGGATTGGGGAAGATCCAGAGCTGCAGAAGTGTCACTGTCCAACTGCAAAATGTTGTATCCGTAGGCCTGCGGCCAAGCCGGTATGCTAGGTTCTTCGCCTACCCCTATAGGGGATGTTCCTCTTGCATAATCTAGAGTAGAGTTGGTAAGTAAAGATGTGCCAGTTGGTAGCCCTTGGTCTTCCAAACCAGGAAGAGCAACGAGACCGTATGATAGACCACTAGTGATAAAGTCCTGAGGGTCGATTTGCAATGTGCTACTACCCCCGATGAATCTTTTGTATGCGACACTAAGACCAACAGGTATGGCTAATACTACTGTCAACACGAATCTCCAATTCCAACTGAGTCTGTGTGCACTGATTGAATTGCGGAGGATTCCGTCAAGGTTATGAAGAGTCGAGGAGCCAAATCTCACTTCAATGAGTAGGAACAGTGTGGGAGCGATGGTGAGAAAGCATATGTTCATGATGCTTAGTAAGAATCCGAGGAGAATCAACTGATTTGTTCCCTGGCCAAGATGCCAAGAGAACCGTTCATTTGCAACCGAGGCTATAGCAACCGCGAGGCTGGCTAATGAGACTAAGACGGCGGCAATATCGATATAATCCACCCGCTTCTTGATGGTGGGTTTGCCTCCCTTAGGCAGAGATGTATCAAGTCCTGTGAATGTGTCTGTCGCAAGTTCTTCGGTGCTCCACGGGTATTGATACATCTCGAAAGAGTCGAAATCGTCACGAGAGTCGCAGGGTCGAGACATCTCCGAAGAGTAGTCTTGATGGTGGCTTTCATGACCTCCTATATGGTAGTCATAGCCTCCAAGATAGGTGCCATAGCCTTCAGGATGAACCTCCATCATTGTGCACTAGGATAGGTGTTAGAAATATTGATTCTTTGCTAACGAACGCCTTTAAAATACTTACGATTTCAGATACCAGAAAAGAAAATTGCGATACGGGCCTATCGAGTCTGCGCGCACTGCGCTTGACCCAATTGACTCTGTGTGCCCAGGTCCGTTACCTTTTCTTTTTGAGAAGAAGAGCAAAGATGTTGTTGCAGTACCTACTTATAGCACACTCGTCTGTCATTCGTAACCTTCTTTCCTTCGCTAGCCACTCAAAGCTGAAAGCCTCATAGTAGAAACCAAAGGAAGGTAAATCAGAACTTAGGTCCATAGAACAAAGGACCTTATGTACTCCATACCAAACCATCAGTTATGCGTTCTCCCTCCCTGTGATAGGTTCCTCTTCGTGACTAAAAATATGGGCCTCTAATCCCAATCATGGGTGCACATGCAGCCAGGTCGAATGGATAGACAGAGCAGGGGCCCTAGAACAGCCAGAGTCGGGGCTAAATGAACCAAGTATAGAGCCTTGCGGACAATGGCCATTCCATCATGCATGCGGGTGGCGTGCTGACCAGTCCTCGTCTCCGTATCTATGCTATATATGGCACGATGATTGCCACTAGTGAGTCGAGGATATTTTGGATTCCCTCATTACCATTTCCATGGATCAGCCGGGCATCCGATATCAAGATTTCTTTTAGCTAACAATTTCGAATTACTTCTGACTATTCCGAGAAACCAATTAGGCTCCATTATGAGGAGGTCCCATAGATAAATTAGTGTGTTATGTAAACTCGCTGCCTAAAATTGGCTTAGCTGAGATAACGAAAATATATTTACGTCCTAATCAGGATTACCATTACCGCGATATTGAAGCTGTCCACCAATTGGCCGTGCACAATTGAGACCCGACCTCGAAAGTGCATCTTGGCTGACTACGGATCCGTATTGCCAGGTTAATGCTGACATCGACGTCACAGGACAGCAGTCACACGCCGGAGTCCTGCGTTTTCATTGATAGCTCTGTAAAGTATTTGATTTTTGTAGTTTCATAAGAAACAGAGTCTCAATATATAGCATTAAAATCCTGTATGTATTGATCAAAGCTTTCAATTAAGATTTTGAGTTCTTTTGTTTCCCTTCTGAAGATCAGGAGAGGTGGAAGCATCAAACTGCAACGTGGGCAACTCAGTTCAAGACCTTTTGCTGACTTATGGTGGAGGTGTAGGTCCGATGCTACCCCACCTGTTAATCGCCAAGCTTCGACGTTTTAGCTTGCCATGATACCGTATTTAACTGGGAGAAACGGAAACAGCCATTCCGCTTAAAAATACGGATGTACGGATCCTTCACTAGGCCTAGACGGGATCAACTCCGTAGGATCTCCCAGCCACTCTACAAACGGACGAGGGCACGATAGTATCCCGTTTCCAATTTGTACCTGACATCGTGATTCACATTGAAACATCACAACCGGGGCCATATGAATTCCCCAACTTCAGTACTGGACGAGAGCGCCGTTGGACATCGTGAGGCCGATACAAACGCCGCATGGCTGCTCTCGTTCCGCCTTAAGCTTCCGGCGCAGAGAAACCTCAAAGAAGCTCTGGTGGAGCTACAAGCTGTATCATGGGCCCGAAGACGAACAACCTCGAGTTTTTTACGCCACATCCAGGGCTGGCTCTGAGAGGCTAGCTAGGAATTTCATAGAGTGCAAGGTTTTAGGTTTTGATATGGAATGGGTCAGTTGGAATGCCTCTTCGCCCACAAACGAGCGACTTCAAGAAAAGGTCAGTCTGATACAGCTAGCCTGCGAAGATAAGATTGCCCTCTTCCATCTTGGCGCCCACCCGGGCACCAAGCCACGAGACATATTGGCCCCATCGCTGCGAAGGATCATCGAGTCGCCGGCTATTGTCAAGGCTGGGTCAAACATTATGGGCGACTTCGACAGGCTGGAAGAATTCCTCGACCTCAAACCCCGAGGGGCCATCGAGCTGAGTCATTTTCATAATCTCATCACGTATGCTAGCGGCAGCTCAGAGGAGCATGCGAGAAGATGCGCCACCAAGCGTATTGGTCTAGCCAGGCAAACAGAAGAGCATTTCGGGATCCCTTTGCAGAAGGGATCTGTAAAGTATAGCGGCTGGAGTCGAAATTCTTTAACTAAGGCACAGAAAGAATATGCGGCTTCTGATGCTTATGCCAGCTTCATGCTATACTACTATTACGAGTCGAAACGTGCTGCAATGGACCCAAAGCCGCCCCCGCTACTGTCCGCTGAGCGGTACTCGTGGTTCAATCATGTACCGAACCTGGGCAGCCGGATCTTGCTTGTTAAGAACACAGACACTGGTGCAGAATGGGACACAATCACCGTAATAAGTGCCGAGGATTCTTTGCAAGGCCATAGCCATAAGACTCATAGCCACAGATTCAAACACATTGACGACTTGCTAGCAATTGACGACGAAGCAGAGCAAGCGCTCGTGGACTGGATACCGCCTAGCGATAACACGCCCGCCGGAAACCCATACCAGCGGATCGTGAAGAGGTGGGCGCCTAAATCGACAAGCCCTCGAACTCCTAGAAAGACTAATTCCAAAAACCCACTGCTCTCATCCCTCAAAGCACACAGGGAGAAAGTGGCTCGGCAGAAAGGGTTGGAGCTCTATGCTATTGCTAGCAATAATGCACTCGTCGGGATCGCACGAGATCGCCCGCGAAGTAGGACGGAGCTCATGGCCGTGAAAGGTGTGGGAAAGAAGCTATGCGACAAATGGGGCAATGCGTGGCTGAATATGGTCGAGAAGCAGATAGAGACCGAGGAGAAAGGCTCAGATCGTGGTTCCAGGGAGCAGCGGCGTGACGTATCTCCCACTGATACCTCTCCAACCACGCCTGTGCGGCCTCCAGCTCTTAACACGGAGCTGTCTGACGCGATGGAGAGATCACGGACTGTGGAGCTTGGCTCGGTGGAAGATCCGCTTGTGCTCGGCGATTCCAGCGACGATGATGACGCCGGCAGCACACGATACACCATCGAGGCGTCCGCCCAAACGGAAGGCGACAGAGCAACGGCCTGCTGGACCGCGCCATGGTTTATACAGATTCTTCTCCGTTGAAAAACCTCATGCGTCGAATGATGGTCATGAAAAGACTGCCTGATGTCTTCACATCAGTTGCAGCTTCGAATGGGGATCTATGTTGATCAACAGCTATCCCAGTTTTAAGCTCTCACGCGCTGATTACGAGGCAGCCAATTCAACTAGGCATTATGTCGGCCATTCAATGAGTCTCTGCATCCTGTACAACACATGACTACTTTACAATATTCATACTTATCCTACTCAGATAGTGCCAAGATTGAAACATTTTATCTAGAGCCAGTCTCCCGAACGAAAGTATATCCGAAAAGGCAATAATACATTTTACAAAAATAGAAGCGTATAAATCACAAATTTAAAGAAGTTGGATCTTAGTCTAAAAACGTTTATTTGATAAGACTATGCTAACAGTAAAGCTTCAAGTCAGCCAGGAAATGAAGCTACTGTCCTTAGGTTTCTGGGCTACCGATCAACGACAGCCAATTGGCCCAAGTCTCTGCAATCAGTCTTTTGGAGGAGGGGTAGGGCCAACCGGCTTGGGGTGATCATATCCGTCTTTCGTGACATGTTGTCAAGTGGTATTTCTTTTGTGTAAGCGTTTCGAGATCCTCAAGTGCTCAGAAGTTTAATGAAGATATGTTAGGGATGAGATAGTATAGAGACTTTGGTTATGCAGTAGGATGTTTGTTGAATGCAAATTGAAATGCGGTTGGATTGGGGCAGTGGTTGAGGTTTAAATAGACTTTCTGTGCTGTGAGTAAGAGACAGCACAAGCGGGCTAACTCACTGCTTTCCGGATTAACTCAATCATTGACCATGTGGAGGAGGAAAAGGTTAGTGTTTTTACTTCATTGTCCTAGGTTCAAACCAATTGCTTTCATCATTCGCATTGTACCTTTGTTAGTCATGTATGGCGAAGGGGAAGACAATGCAGGGCAATCATTAAGGAGTATGCAATATGAGGAACTCGGCACGCAAGCCTATGTTGACTCGTCGAGGTGCTACAGCAGGTTCGGCGACCCACCTCGATCCCGCCGGCTATTTGGTTTACCGGTTGTATACCGACGCCATGTCAGGATCGCAGTTAATACTCATTTCATAGTACATGAGTCTGAACAATGCTTTGTCCGCCGTGTGCTGTATCCGGAGGTTTAACGGTATGAATCGCACTAAACGGAATGGAGCCATATCCTAGCGTGGCTCGGACCAACTTTTGTCCGTCGAGGGATACAGCTTCAGCTGAGATTACGGTATGTACCCAGGTTGCAGATCCCGCGATCATAGTTAGCCCAGCATCGAATGTTCCCAGCTTGACTGCTGAACCGCTTTGACAACTATGGTCTCCCGCATACGATGCGTTTGCTTCAGCTCGAGGATGGGGACAGGCTGACTCTGACCGAAGATCTGATGGCCGATTTCCCACCCTATGCTATCCTTTCGCATACATGGGGCGGACCGGGTGATGAAGTCACCCTCCAAGATATTAAAAATAATGAATATCGGCTGAGGCCCAGTCTGCGCAAGATATTGTTCTGCGGAGAGCAAGCACACCGCGACGGCCTCAGCTATTTCTGGGTTGACTCATGCTGTATCGACAGGACGAGTTCTGCCGAGCTAACCGAAGCAGTCAATTCTATGTACCGCTGGTACCAGAATGCCCAAAAGTGCTATGTATACTTATCAGATTTTTCGGATACTCCAAGTCGCTGCGACGAACATGACCGACCATCATCCCCATCGTGGCTACAGTCCTTCCAAACTTGCAGATGGAATACTCGTGGTTGGACTCCGCAAGAGCTGATCGCACCGCCGGTCGTGGAGTTCTATTCTCGCCAAGGGCAAAAGCTCGGCGATAAGTCAACTCTAGAAGAGATTATCCACAACACAACAGGTATACCCATCCCAGTTCTTCGGGGTGACTGGCAGATCAGCGAGCTTCGCGAAGCAGGCGAAGGTGTCCTGTGGTTCTATAACCGTGAAACAACACGGCCGGAGGACAAAGCTTAGTCGCTACTCGGCCTGGTAGGAGTGTCGATGCCGGTTATATATGGAGAAGGGGAAGAAAACGCCTATATAAGGTTGTATAAAGAAGTGATCCAACATTACCACGAATACTCTGGTCAGTTCCCATCAACTTTTGCTTCTTGTTGAATTAAGGCGGGTCTATAGCTAACACAATATCAAAACACAGGTTTTTCTGTAATTGAACTGGCACTTCACCTCGGGCATTATTCAATTGTCCCTCTAATTATTGTACAAAAAAGGAGCGTATGCCAAATCGCGGGATAGCCAAGGGAATTCGCTTTTAGCTCAGGCGGCTAAGGCTGGTCGCGGATCAATCATCCGGATGCTCCTTGACAATGGAGCTGATATTGAGTTAGGAGATATTATCAGACTATCCCCTCTATCATGTGCAGCGAAGTACGGCCATGAGGAAGTAGTTCGGATATTGCTTGCTAGAGGAGCCAATATCGAGTCAAAGGATGAGCATGGCATGTTTCCTCTAACAAGGGCAGCACAGGCGGGCCAAGAAGGAACAATCCGGCTACTTCTAGCCAGCAGAGCCAATATCGAGTCGAAGGATGACGGGGGCTGGTCTGCACTAGCATGGGCAGCCGACAGGGGTCATGACAAAGTAGTTCAATTATTGCTTGATAGCGGAGCTAATATCGAATCAAAGGATAATAACGGCTGGTCTCCATTGACATGGGCAGCAGAAAGAGGTCAAGAAGGGGCAGTTCGAATACTCCTCGCCAGAGGGGCTGACATCGAGTCAAAGGACGAAAATGGCTTATCTCCCCTGGCATGGGCAGCAGAGAAGGGCCATGAAGGAGTGGTTCGGATACTCCTCGATAATAGTGCTCATATCAAGACCCGACCGGATAGCGTGTCGCCTTTAGCACTTGCAAGACATAGGAGTCACAAGGGTATGTGTCACGTAGGTCTTCTATAATGCTGACTAAGCTACCCGGAGGCTACATCTACCTCTAGTACTTACCTCTCCACTCCAAACCTTCCACCTACACACACATCTTACGTCAGATTAGTTTTATTTAAAATATAAGTTTTAATACTACTTTACTCCTAAAACTATACTTCGTAAAATTACGTAATTAATTATTACTATATAGTAGCTAGTAATTATTAATAAAACGTTTTCGATTGTTTTATTATTAATTAACCGCTCGAAGCTAAAATCGGAAAAAATTCAAAAATACTATCTTTAGATATAAACTAATTTAAATTTCGATATTACCAAAAATAAATCAGTTTAATTTTTACTAACCGTTAAATTTTTTATTTTTAATATATATTAAATATTTAAATTAGTAAAATTTAATTATTTAATTAATAAATATTAATTAATATATATATATATTATTTTTGTTTATTTTTAAATAAAAATAAATTTTGTTTAATTTTGTTAATATTAATATATTAGATTATTTTTTAAATATTAACTATTTTATAGCTAAAAAAAAAAAAAAAATAATCGGCTTAAAAACGTATAAAAAAAATTTATATCTAATTTAATTTATAATTTTAAAAAAATTTAAATTAAAAAATAAATATTATAATAATTTAAATTTTTATTATTATTTAAATTAATATTAAAATTAAAATCTATTTTAATAATTATTATTAGCTAGTTTTTTTTTTTTTTTTTATTATTATTAAACGAATTTAATTTTATATTATTTTTTTTTATAATTACTATTATTTAAATACTATCGGAATTTGTTTTATTTTTTTTAAAACTAGATTTCAAAATTTTTTTACTAAAATTTTTAAAAAAAATTAGCAATAATTTTAAACTTTTCCGATAATTTTTTCGATAATTTTTAATAATAAATTATAAAAATTATATTAATTTATATATTAATTTAATATATATAAAAAAAAACTAGCTTTTATTTTAGCTTTAATATTTTTTTTTTTTTTATTTTAAATAAATAATATTAACGATAATTTTTACGTAATTCGAGTTTTTATTTTTTATTAAATAGCTATTTTTTTTAAAACTTATTTAATAAAAACGTTTTAAATAAAAACTACTTAAATAAAAAATAATAATTTATTTTTAAATTTTTCTATAATTTTTCTTTTAGCTTATTTTATAATTTTATTTCTAATTTATTATATTTATTTAAATTTATTAAAAAATTAATTTAATTTGTTTTATATTTATAAAAATCTGCTTTTTTTTAGTTTATTCTAATTATTTTTTTTTTATTTTAATAATATATTTAATATTTTATTAAATATATATAATATTATATTAATTAGCTAGTTTTTAAATTTATTAATTTTTTAAATTTAATATATTATAATTAATATTAAATTTATTTTTAAAAATAATCAAAATTCTATTACTAATTAATATTATAAAAATAGAAAAACTATTCGATAAATTATATTTATATTTAGTTAAAAAATTATTAATAAATCTATTTTTTTTTCGTATTTTATTTTATATTTAAAATTATAATAAAAAAAAAGTTTTAAAAAGATTTATTTAATTTTATTTTATATTAAATTATATTTAAAATATTGCTATATTTTTTATTTTAGTTAAAAAAATAAATTATAAAAAATATTTTAGCTTAATTATATATATAATTTAAAAAATTTAAAAAAAATATCGAATTATTTTTTATTATTTATTAAAACCCGAAAAAATTTTTAAAATAGTTTAAATTTATAATTATTTATTTTGGTTTATAAACCTAAAACGTTTAAAATAAATATTTATTAATTTTGTAAATAGTTTTTAATATAAAACAGATTTTAATAATAAATTTAAAAAAACTTTTCCTAAATAAATTCGATTAAAAAATATAATTATTATTTAATATTATAATATTTTTTATTATTATATTATTTAGTTTTAAAAAATTAATTAATTTTATAATATTCGAAAACGTAATAACTAATTTTAAAATAAATTTTATTATAAAAATAATAATTTTTATAATATCTATAAAAATTCCTATAATAATATTTATAATATTTAATAATATAATAATTTTTATAAATAAAATTTTTATTATAATAGTAATTTATATAATAAAAATTATTATCGACGTATTTTTATTAAATTATATATTAATAGTTTTTAAAACTATAGTTATAATTTTAAACGTAATTATAAATTTAATTATTTTATTTTCAAAAATAAAAAGCTAACGTTTTTATACATTAATTTTTTATAAATTTTTTGTAATTATTATAAAAATAAAACTATAAAATATAATTTTTATTTAAATTTATTAAAAAATAAAAATTTCCTTAGTTATAAATAATAAAAAACTATTACTTTTTTTCGCTAATAAAAATTATTCGATAATTTTGATAGCTTTTTAGAAATTTTTTAAAAAAAATTTATTAAAAATTCGGAAACTATTTTAAAATAAGCCGAAAAATAAACTTATAGTTTTGCTACTAAAAATTTTATATTAATTAATTAATATATTAATAAAAAAATTGCTTTATATATTAAAGCTAGTTTTAATAATAAAAATTTATAAATTTAATATATTTATAAAAATTTAAATTTTTTTTTTAAAAATATAGTCGAATTAAATAAAAACAAAATTAATATTATAATGTAGTTTTATAAAAAAATTATTAAAAAAAAATATAAAACTTATTATAATTAGTAATATAATTAAATTTAAAAAATTAAACAAAAACAGTAAATAGAAGATTTAAAAAAAAAACTTGCTAAAAATTAAACCTTTCGAAATAATAATAATTAGTTCGGTTATCGAAATTTTAATAAAAATAATAATAATTATTACGATTATAATAATCGAAATAATTATAATTATTATAATAACTATAATAATTAAAATAACTACGATTAACGTTAAAACCGAAATAATTATATTGTTTCCGTTTTTTAGTTAAAATTTAAATAGTTTTAAAAATAAAAACCAGATTTCCGATTCTTCCGAAATAATAAATTTAATAAATTTCGTAATAATAAGAAACCTAAAAATAAGCAATTTTTTAAAACTAATAATAATTTATATTACGAAAATCGATTTAATAAAAATAGTAGTAAAAGATTTAAATAATATATATATTTTTAAAATAAAAATAGCAAACTTTAGTTTAATATTTATATTAAAGAATCTAAAATTAAAATTAAAACTATAATTATTAATAGGCAAAAAGTTTTAAAAAATATAAATATAAATAATTTTTATTTACTAAATATTTTTAAAATAAATTAGTTACGATAAAATAATAATATTAATAATAATAAAAACGATAATAATTAGTTTTCGTCTATAAAAAAAAAAATAAAACAAACGTTATAAAAAAACGTTTTACTAATTTTAATTAAATAATAAAAATTTTTTAAATTTAATAATAATATTATTAATAATATAATTAATTTTATACGTTTAGTTATTAAAATATTTAAATTAGTTAAATTTAATTTAAATAATAATACTATTTTTAATATTATATTTTTTTTTATTAACAATAATAACGTAATTTTTAGATTATATATTATATCGATTTTAAATAAAAAAGCTAACGTATTAGAAATATTATTATTTTTGTAAAAATTTCTAAATAAGCTTATTACTTTTATAATTTTAGATAATATTTTATAAAATATTAAGTTTTAAAAATTATTTTTTAAAAAAAAGCCGAAATATCGAAAAAAAAAAATATATATATATATATACTATTAAAAAATAATAATATAAATAAAAAAGCTATTTTTATTTTAAAACTATTATATATATTTTAAAAATTTTTTATAAAATTTATTTCGATAGATATTTTTTCTTTTTTTTACTTTTATATATTTTATATAATAAAATATATAGCAAATATCCGAAGATTTTTTTTAATAAAAAATTTATTTTTAATAAAATAAAAAAAGATTTTTAAATTATATAAATAATAAATTTACCTATTAATTTTTTAAATTAAAACAAAAAACTATAAACTAAAATTATATATTTTTACTTAATTAACTAATTTTATTATTCGATAATTTTTAATATATTTTTTTTATATAAATATTAATTATATATTAAATAAAATAGCTTAAATTAAAATAACAAAATTATTATTATCGATTTTAAAAAAGCGATTTAAATTTATAGCATAATTTAAAAAAAAAAAAAAAACTATACAAAAAAACCAAAATTCCGATCAAAATAACAAAAAACTACAAAATACTACCAAAATATAAAATAGCTTTAGAAATTAAATATTTTAATATATTATTAACCATCGATAGCTATTTTATTAAAAAAATCTCTCGTTTTAATTTTATTTTCGAATCTTTCGGTTTATTAAAAAATAGAATATTATTAAAATAAAACAAAAACTATAGATTTGCTAATTTTAGTTTTTTGCTAATTATAATTTATAAAAACTAAATTATAAATATATTATTTAAAATTTTTAATATAAAACGTATCGATACGAAAAAAGTTTTTATAGCCGATTTAAAAACTATACCGAAAATAATATTATTTAGTAATATTTTAAATATATATAAACCTAAAAATAAAAACAAAAATAATAACGATAAATATAAATATAAATATTTTTTTTATTTATTTAATTTTCCCAAATTTAAAAAGCTAATATAAAAATCTAATATTTATATTTTTAACGACTAGCTAAAATATATATATATTTATATTTTAATAATTATTAAAAAATATAGCCGGCTATTTTATAAAAAGCTAAATAGATTTAATAATGATATTAAAATATTAATTAACTATGTTAAAAATACCGATTTTTTAAATTTTGCTTAAAAATTTTATTTAATATTTCGAAAAGATTTTAAAGCTATAAATAGTATTTTAAATTTTTTAATAAAAATTAAGGTAGTCGAAAATTTTTTTTTAAATTATTTATATTCGATAATTTCTTTTATTTTTATAGTTTAACGAAATAAAAAACTTTATATAATTGTCGATTTACGACATTTTAATATTAAAATTATTAATAATATATATCTATTATTAAAAATTAAAAATATTTTAATAATATTTTATAGTTTAACCGTTTTTATTATTATAAATATTATAAAAAGTTTTTTTTAATAGCCAATTTGTTTTAAATATAAATATAAAATAGTTTTTATATTTTTTTATCGAAATTATAAAATATTTATAATTATTACGATAAAGTTTAAAAATTTGCTGCTTTTTTTTTAATATTAAATAAAATATATATTATAAATTTATTTTTGGCAATTTATTTTAGTTTATATTAACGATATTATTATTTTTTCTTAAAATATCAAAAAATACGTCGAATATTTCGATATTATATTTATATTATTAAAAAATTTAAGTTATATTTTGTTATTTTTTAAATATTATTTCGTTTAATACGGTTTATAAATATTTAAATATTAAATTTTTAAATTAAATATAAAAACGACGGAAGAAAAAATCGTAATTATCTTTTAACTAACAATCTTAAAAATATTAAAAAATTTAAAATATAATATTAGTTTTATAAATTTTTATTATTAATATATTTACAATTTTTTTTATATCGTAACGCTTATTAATAAAATCAAAATTCTAGTTTTTAAAATTTATAATAAAAAAACAAATCCGGAAAAACTAAAATTTGCTCGTTTATACTAGCTACTACTAGTTTTTCTACCTTTTAAACTTCCTATTTTTAATTAATAAAAAGCTTCTATTTTAAATATCGAAAAACGTTAATATAAAAAAGACGTTAAATTATATTATATATTAAAAATATATATTAAAAAAACTTAAAAAAAAATAATTAAAGCTTAAAATATATTAAAACAAAAACTAGTAAATATTATAGTTTTAGCTTTTTTAAATTATATTAAGCTTTTTTATATTTAAATCGATATTAGCCGTAAAAATAATATAAATATAATCTTTGCGTAAAAATAAAAAAATAGCAAATTATAGTTTATATATTTTCTATTTTGTTTTTTAAAATAAGCAAAAATTAGATTTAATATTTGCAAAATTAAAACTGTTAATTTCGTTTAAGCTATAAAAAAATAGATATAATATTTTAATTATAATAAAATTTTCGTATATATCGATTATAATATTATTATATAGTTATTTATTAAAAAACCGGAGCTTTTAAAAAATATTAATAAGCTTATAAACTAGAAATTATTTTTATTTAAATATATTAACCGAATTAAAATTATTTATATTTCTGGCAAAATTTTTATAAATATAAACGTTTTATTAAAATTTAAAAAAATTGCAGTTTTTAAAAAACTAGATAAAAAAAATATTATAATAATAAAACTTAATTTTAATATTATCGTAATTCTATTTATAATTTTAATAATTATATATATTTAAGTTTAAAAAAAAGCCGCTTATTTAAATAAAATCGTTCAAAATTATATAAAAACTATTATTAAAAAAACGGCTTCTTAAAAAAATATAATACCTAAATCTAAAAAGCAGCAAAAAATCGATTAAATAAATAATAAAATTACTAAATATATTAAAAACGCTAATTATAAAATTATAAATATTTAAATAAAAATTTGCTTAAAAAAATTCGACGAAATAATAATATTATAATTATATATTATAAATAATATATATAATAATATAATCGAAATATTAAAATAAAATCGATATTTCCGGCAAATCTATTAATATTTACTTTAACAATTCGAAAATCTAATAATAGATTTTAAAAATCTTTTTATAATAATATATTTTTTCTAAATTAACCTTATTTTTAAGCTTTTTTATATAATAACAAATAATTATAAAAAACTAGCTATCCCGATTAAATTTAAAAATAGAATTTTTTATATATACTATAATAATTAAATATATACTAAAATATATTATATTTATTAATATTTGCAAAAAATTGCTTATTTTTATTAAATATAATATTATATTTAAAAATATATTAAAGCCTATTTTATTTATTATATAGCTAAGCCGTTTTATACTTTCGAATTTAGTTATTTTTAACTAATAAATAAGCTAATTATACTTTTTATAATATTATACCTAAACTTTATCGTAAATTTGTTAAATTCGATAAATAAAAATAATACAATTTTATTAATAATCGACAAAATTTTTAATACTATTAAATATATTATTAGCAAAAATTTTTATATAGCTAAAAATTAAACAAACTAATATATATATTATATATATATAAATTAAAAATTCCTAAATAGTTTTATTTTAAATATAAATTTTAAATTTACCGGCAATTTTTAAACAAAATTATATAAAACAAAAAATATTAAAATATAAATATCGAAAATTTATTACTAATCTGCTAATAAATATATTAAAAAAACTATCTAAACTTTTACTTTTGTTTTACGAATAGTTTTTAAAACTTAATATTATATTTTTAACTAAAAAAATTATATAATATATATTATATATTATTTAAATATGTCTATTTTGTCTATTATTTAATAAATTTTTTTTATTATATTTTATAAACAAAAACTTAAATCTTTTTTGCTAATTAAAACTATATTATATTTAAATATAAAATATACTATTTTATAGAAAGTTTTAAAATAAAAAACAGCAAATATAACAATCTATATATAAATTAAAATAAAAATCGCCTATAATATCAAATATATTCTACTTTTTTATTTAAAAAAAAATAATCTAATATATATTAAATTTGCAAAACTAAATAATTTAAAATATTATCTCGATTATTAAACCAAATTTATATTCCGGACAGTCGGCCTTTTCGAAATTAATAAAAAAATCGATAATTTAATATATTAAATTAAACTATCTAACTAGCTTAAATAGAATTTAAAAATTAATATTATATATTTAAAACTAATATACGTTAATAAATAATATTAATTATAACTAAAAACTAGTAGGATTATTTTAAAAAAAAAACTAAAAAAAAGTTCTTTATTAACGAAATATTAGAGCATTTTTGTATAAAAAAAGCTAATAATAAAAAACTTCGTTTCTATTACTAAATTTATTAATATAATTACAATAAAACTATTTAAAAACTAGCAGAGCTATTGCAAAAAAACGTGCTTTTAATTTTATAATAATATTATAAAAAATACTCTATTTTTTAACAATAAAAAAAAACGCTAATAATTATATTTATTTTAATAATAGAAATATTAGCGGCTATTTTTTTTTTTAATTAACCTTTTAATTTTAATTTTAAGCGCCAAATTTGCTATATAATTCGAAAAAAAAATTATATACTATTTTTAAAAAGCTTTTTTAAGCTTAACCTATCCGTTTAATTCTAAGTTATTTATATAAAAAATATAGAAATATATCTAAATAACGAATTATTTTAATTTTTTTTTTAATAATATTATTATTAACTAGTTTAAATAAAAACAGTAATATTTTTTTTATTAAATTTAATTAAAATATTTAGCTCTATTTTATATAATATTATTAAATAAAATAGTAAAAAAAAAAATATTTTGCAAAAAAATATTTTTTCTAATTATTATTTTAAAAAAAACGTATTAATATTAATATATATTTTTTTTTTTAAAAGCTACTATATTTTAATACTAAATATCGATATAATTAATATATTTTATTATTTACTATTTATATTATTTATATATAAATAAATAAACTATTTTTATTATTTTTATATTTTTCTAATATCTAATACTAAATTTTATTTCTATATTATTTTTATATTTTAAAATTAATTTTTTTATATATTATATTTTTTTATATATTATATATTATATTTAATATTCTATATTTTATATTTAGTTTTATTTTATATATAATTATCTACTTATTTATTTATTTAAAACCTATAATTTTGTATTTTTATTAAGCAATTATTTTTATATTTATTAATTTTATAATAAATAAAATATTAAGTTTTATTATTAATTATTTCTATTAGCTTTATTTTATTATTTTAATTAAAAAAACGTAAAATTATATTTTTTTATTTTATTATTTTATTTAAACCGAAGCTATTTTAGCTACTATTTTATTTAGTAAAATTTATATTATTATTTTTAAATTTCCAGTTTAAACTAAAACTTTTGCTAAAAATATTTTAACTTTTTAAATAATTTTTAAACGTAAACTTTTTAAAAAAATTACTATTACTACTTAATTTATTTAAATTTTTTAGCCTATTTAAATTTTTTAGCTTATTTAAACTTTTTAGTTTATTTAAATTCTCTAGTTTATTTAAATTTTTTAGTTTATTTAAATTTTTTAGCTTATTTAAATTTTTTAATTTATCTAAACTCTTTAGCTAATTTATATAATCGTTGCTAAATTTTTTCCTTTTTAGTAAATTCAAAAATTAAAACATTTTTTTTATTTTATTAAAATTATTTAAAAAAAAATCCCTAATATTCTAGCTTAAATTTCTAAAATCTCTATTAAAATTTCTATTTAAACCTTTACTAAAATTATAATAAAATTAACTAAATTTATTAATTAACCTATTTAAATTACTATAAATATTACTAAATAATCTAATCTGCCTACCAATATTTCGATTATATTTAAAAACAAATATAAACGTAAAAAACAGAAAATAAAAAAAACTTAACAAAATTAAACTACTAATAATAATATTTCTACTTAATTTCGTAATAAATTATTAAATAATTTTAAATCTACGATTAATAATATTTTTATTTAGTTTTATAATAAATTATTTAATAATTTTTAATCTACTATTAATAATAATTCTATTTAGTTTTATAATAAATTATTTAATAATCTTTAGCTTATTATTAACAATATTTCTATTTAGTTTTATAATAAATTATTAAATAATCCAGAGTTTATAATTAATAATATTTTTATTTAATTTTATAACAATTTATTAAATAATATTTAATTTAATAATAATAAATAAATAAATAATATTTAGCCTAATAATAATAAATAATTAACTAATATTTAGTTTAATAATAATAATTAGTTAAATAATTTTTAGCCTGTCGATAGCAAAAATAGTTAATTTAATAGTAATTAAATTAATAATAATACTATTTAAAATACCTCCACAGCTTTTAACTAGTAAAAGTCAAATTTTATTATCGATATTAAAAAAAGTTTTTAATTAAATACAATAATCGTCGCTATTAATTAAAATCTAATTATAACTTACTAATTTAATAATAAAATCGGTAAAAAAATCGCTTTTATTTAATAGCAAAACGACGATAAAATAATTATATTTCTATTTTAATTAATTAGTTAAAAATATTTTATATAGATTTATTTTAAAAAAAAACGATATTATAAAGCTTTAATTAACTTTATATATAGCTATAAATTATTTAAATAACTATATTTTAGCGTTAAAAAAAAATAAAAATATTTCTAAAATAAATATTCGTATTATAATATATTTCGGCAAATTTATTTATTTTTTTATATAAATTATTTTTATATAATATAAAATTAAATATAATAACGATAAAATTTTTACAATAATTAAATAATTTGTAAATAATTATCTAAATTTTATTATTTTAAAAATCGATAAAAAAAACGTTTACTTTTTAACAAAATTAAAATATTTTAGAAAAGCAAAATTCGAATTTAAAAGTATTTTTTTTAAAATATAATTTTCTACTATAAATAGAAAACTTTTCTATTCGGAAAATAAATTTATAATTTTTAAATTATAGCATATTTATAAAGCTAATTTTAATTTACAATTTAAATATATTTATATTTTTTTATTTATAAAATAATAAAATATTAAAAATTACTACTTTTTTGTTTAACTATAATAAAAATATTTAGTTTATATTAAAAATATTTTAAAATATTTACAATAATTTTACAAATTTTTTAACAAGACTTTATAAAAATTATTTTAATATAAATCTTATAAATCTAAAATAAATTATTAATTTTAATATATTTATAAAGTAAATTTTTATATATTAAATTTTTAAAAACCGTAAATAAATAGCTATTATAATATATTATAATATAGTTATAAATTATTTATATAATTTAAATAAAATAAAATAATTTATATTTATAAAACGTTAAACTATTATTATAAAAATTTTTAGCAGTTAAAAAAAAAAAAATTAATATACTTTTATATTTTTTTTAATAGACAAAATTTAAAATAAACAAAATTTTATATAAAAAAATTAAATTTATTATATATAATTTAAAAACTTTAAATAGTTTAAAATAAACCAGTTTAATTATAAAAAAGTCGATAAAAATAAAAAAAAGCAAATCTTTAAATATATCATCCGTATAAATAAATTTGCAAAAAATACTATAAAAAACAAAAAAAAGCAAAAAAATCTTATAACAACAAAAATATTTCGTATTATCCGGCAAAACAAAAATAATAATATCGATAAAAAAAACGCAAAATAAAATAAATCAATAATTTAATTCTACAATATAACGTTAAAAAAAACAAATCCCGTAAAAACAAAAAAAACAAAATTAAATAGTATATCTACAATAAACTAATTCTTTTTATTAAATTATAATATAATAATAGTTATAAATTTTATTTTATTACGAAAAAAAAAAACTTTTTCAAAACTAAATAGAATTTTTTTAATAATATAAATTATTAATTAAAAAAATCTAAAATATTTAGTTAATTAAAAAAAAATAAACCAATTTTTTTTTAATAAGCTAAAAAATTTACCTTTAGTTAATTTTATAAAAACAAAAAAAACTAATATTTCTAAATTATTTATAAATAAACTATAAATTATAATAATTATAAAATAAAATATTAATAATTTTTTTATATAAATTTAATTAAAAATTAACAAAATTTAAATTGCCGAAAACGATAAAAAATTATTTTTATATCGTAAAATAAAATAAATAACGAATTTTAATAAAAATAATAAAAAAATATATAATATATTAGCTATTTTAGTTTAATATATAATATAAAATATTTTAAAAAAAAATAACTAAAAACTTATTATATTATTTTATTTTTAAAAATAAGTTTAATATACTTTTAAATATTGCAAAACTATAATCTATTAATAATATTAAAATAAGTTCGAAAAAAGCTTTAAAAATAGAAATTCGAAAATTATATATTTTATTTAAAAAAATCGAGATTACAGTAAAATTAACTAAACAAAAATTTGACGCTATTAAAAAAATATTAGCAAAATTAAATAAATAATAATAATAAATTTTTATAATAAAAAAAGCTTTTTATAGAATTTTTTTACTAATTAGTTATTTAAAAAATAGCAAATTTATAATATTTATTATAATATTTACTATATTAATAAACTTTTTTATTTATAAAATTTTAGTTAAAATAAATTTATAAAACAAAAAAACTAACAATAATATCGATAAAATAAATTTTAACGAATAAAAAAAATTTGAAAAATTTGCTAAAAATTGTAAACGTTTTAATAGAAAAAAAAAAAAACGATTTTAAACTTAAACTAATTATATTTAAATTAATAAAAATTAATAATAACGTTACGAAATAAAAAATAAAGCTTTTTTTTAATAAAAATTTCCGCAAAATAAATACTAAAAAATTATAATAACAAAATAATTTATAAATAAAATTATTACAAAATAATATAATACTAATAGCTAATTTTTTTTAAAATAATAAAACTATAATAAAATAAAACTTTATAAATAATAATAATATTATAAATTAAAAATAGCTTAATAATTTTAATAATAATAATTTTATAAATTAAAAATAGTTTATAGATTTAAATTCTGTAAATTAAAAAGATTTTAATAATTTTCTATTTATTATAAAATTTTTTACTAATTTTTTTACTTTTTTAAATATAAATAATAAACTAATTAATAATTTTTTAACTTTAATTAATAATAATTTTATTTTTTTTACGTAATTTAATTATAATTTTATTTTTTTTATTTAATTTAATAATAATTTTATTTTCTCTATTTAATTTAATAATAATTTTATTTTTTTTATTTAATTTAATAATAATTTTATTTTTTTTATTTAATTCGATAATAATTTTGCTTTTTTTATTTAATTTAATAATAATTTTATTTAAACCATTTTAATTAAAATATTATTAATAAATAAAGCTTTAGTTATAAAAAAAAAAAAAAAATTAATAATAAGCTTAAAATTTATAATAAAATAATCTAAAAACAATTTTAAAATATTATCGATATAATTAAAATATAAATATTTAAATTTATTTATAGCAAATTTTGTTTTATTTTAATTTTTAAAACTAGATTAAATTATATTTTATATATAATATAATTAAATTTATATTTTTAAATAAAAAATATACTAATTTTTAATATTATATATTTTAAAAAATTCCTAAATTTAAATATAATTTTTAGTTAAATAAATATAATAGTTAATTTAATTAATATAAATAATTTTATAACTAATTAAATAACGATTTTAATTTAGTTTTATAATATAAAATTTAGTAAAATATTTTAACTAATTATATATATCGAAAAAATCGGATTTATAATATTAAATATTATATTTAAAAAAAATCCTATAATTATTATTGTTTATATTTATAATAATAATATTTTTGCTTTTTTAAATAATAAAATAAATATAAATTATTATTTTAGTTTAGCGCTAGATTTTTTTTTAATTTTATTATTTTTTTAATTCTTAGTTTTATCGATTTTTTTACTAATAGTATTTTTTAAAATATTAAATTTTATAAAATTTAATTAGATAATTTTAAATAAAAAAGTAGCCAAAAAAACTTTAAAAAGCTTAACTACTAATAATTAGAAAATTTCCGAAAAAAATCGAATTTTTATAATAACTTTAATAAATAAATAATATCGATAAATAATTATTTATTTAAAAATTTAAGTTAAAAAAATTTAAAATAAATATATTTATATTATTTAAAAAAATTTAGTTAAAGCTTTTTTTAATAATTAAATAAAAAAAAACGACAATTATAATTTTATTTATATCGAAAAATAAATAAAAATAAAAATATTTTAAAAATAAGTTTAAAACGATATTATTAATTTAAAAAAAAAGCTAATAAAAATATTCCTATTTTTATTAATAATTAAAATTTTATAATATTTAATTAATAAAATAAATTTATTTATATATATTAAACTATATAATATAAAATTCTAATAGTTCGAAAAAAAAATAATAACGATATAATTAAAAAATATAAAATAATATTATTAATAATTATTAAATATATTATTAAAAATATAAATTATATAATATATATATTTTTTAT